>JAQGBT010007846.1:0-10498 GCA_034698585.1 Disparrhopalites patrizii
TTCTCTCTCTTTCCTTTTCTCTCTCTTTCTTCTTGTCTCTCCCTTTCTCTCTCTATGTCTCTCTCTTTCTTCTTTTCTCTTCCTGTCTCTCTCTGCCTTTCTCTCTCTATGTCTCTCTCTTTCTTCTTTTCTCTTCCTATCTCTCTCTGCCTTTCTCTCTCTCTATGTCTCTCTCTTTCTTCTTTTCTCTTCCTTTCTCTCTCTGCCATCCTCTCTTTCTCTCTCTTTCTCCCTTTCTCTCCTTTTCTCGCTTTCTTTCTCTCTCTTTCTTCCTTTATCTCTGTCTGTCTCTCTCTCTTTCTCTCTCTCTGTATTTTCCCTCTCTCTCACTCCCTTTCTCTTTGCTTTAATTTCTTCTCTCTTAATATCTCTCTCCCATTTTATCTCTCTTTCTCACCTTGTTTTTCTTTTGACTTTTCACCCATTTTTCTTTGTTTCTCCCTGAATTTGTTGCTTTTGCCCACATTTTATTCTCTCACTTTGTTTGTTTCTTCGTATTTTTTTCTTTTCTTCTCTTGTTTGTTTGTACCCTTTCGTTGTTTTCCTCCTTTTCCTTTCTCTGTCTCTAATTTTCTCTCTTTGTCTTTCGTCTATCTGTCTCGTTTTGTCTCCTTCTTTATCGAACTCTCATTTTCTCTTTCTTTTTCTGCCCCTCATTTTTCTCTCATTTTCTCTCTTTCCTTCTCTCTTTATTTCTCTGTCCCTCATTTTTTCACTCATTGTCTTTCTCTTTTTGTCTTTCTTCCTCAGTCCCACATTTTTTCTCTCTTTCTTTCTCTATCGCTCATTTTCTCTCTTTCTCTGTAGTTGAATTTCTGTCTTTCTCTCTCTTTCTCTAATTATCTTACTTGCTGTGCCTAATTTGCTCTCTTTATCTCTCTCTGTCTCCAATTTTCTTTCTCCTCGTCTGTCATTTGGTCTCTGTCTCTCATTTCCCTTCTATAACTCTAATTTTCGCGCTCTCTTTTCTTATTATTGCTTTCTCCATCGCTTTATTTTGTCTTCATTTGTCTCTCATTTTCTTTGCATTTTCCATATTTTGTCTCTCTATCTTTCTCAGTCTCTCTTCTACTTCTTTCGTTCGATCTTTCTTATTTTGTTCTTATTCTCTATATCTGTGCTCTGCATTTTCAACCCTCTCTGTTTTTGCTCCTTCTGCTGTATTCATTCTCTTTCTCCTGAACGGCTTTGCCTTCACTCTCTTTCCTTTTAGTTTCATTTTTAAGCTCTATCCTTTCTTTGTCTGCCTTTTTCTCCTCATTTTATATCCCTATTCCTTTCATTCGCTTTCTCTTTCTCTGCCTATCTGCCTCCATCTCAGTCGACAATGTGTGGGTGGGAATGCCCACATTTCATTTAGCTCACGTATACATTCATATTTTTAAAGAAATTTATTTTAAAATTAAAATATTAGCTCATAGTGAAAAAGAGACGCCACGGCGTAAAGTTGACCAAAAAAGGGAAAAAGTATTTTTCTACTTGTTACTGTCGTGTTTGACCACACTGTTGTTCCTTCATGCTCCGCCCCCACGCATTCTTTGTATGTAGTATGCCTTTTTGAATGGGGAGAATCCCCCAAAAAAATGTACACGTGTGCAGGTGGCGAGTTTTATGGCTCAGCAATTACATTTACAATGAAATGGACAGTAATTTTATTGTTTTTGTATCCACTTGTGTAATCTGCCTTTGTTTTCATGGAGCCATGCAAAATGCTGTTGGGTGGTCCAAATTGTACCTACATATTACGTCATATTATGTATCTGTAGTGACGTTTGAATATATTTAAATATTTCTAAGGGGGATTTCTACAGGAATTAATCTGTCTTTGATTATCATGTTTAAAAATAGCATTTTTTCATCTTTGTCCACAGCAAGTGTCAGACTGGAGGCCGGAGTTGATAGCACTGGAAAACGAGGCCAAGTCGGAAGCTGAAATTCTCTTCTTTGTTATCAACAATCAAACCCGAGGAACTGTGGCCCTAATTGAGGTGGCTTATTTAGTGGCAAAGCAGAGGAAGGTCATTTTAGTTCTCTCCGGCTTCAAAGGACCTGGCCATAAAATTTGTGATGAATTTATATCGGAAAAGTAAGTCCAATGATTTATTCATAAAGTATTTTGAACCGTTTCCATTTCTTCGATTTACAATTTATTTAAATGAAAGGGACAATCTGGAGATTATAGTCACAGCCTACGTGCACATGTTATGATATGATCCGTATTCTAATCCCAAATCACGTTCCTCTTATTGATCATCCATCATATTCCGTCACAGCGGGGACACAAACATGTTTTTGTTAAAATGTCATTTAATACCGCACCCACACAATGGAAAACACAAGCGGTGTTCAGAGGGGGAAAAAACAAAGGGCTTTAATCAACATTGACATTTATCTTGTTTTTCTCCAGTGAATACGAAGAACTTACCAGAGGTCAACTCCTCCTCCAGGAATTGGTCCAGCGCCATGGGGTTCCCGTATTTAATGACATTCGCACGGCGCTCCAGTGCACGTCCAAGGTACCATTTTCATCTCTTTGTCTTTCCCATATAAACTTGTACAAATGCACCGGGGAGAGAAATGCAGGGAGAAACAGAGGCAAAATACACATTTAAACAAGGACAGAGCGGGGAGAGGAAGATGGAGAGAATTAGACAAAGTAAGAAATGCGGAGGAAAATAAGCGAGAGAGAAAGAGGGAGCGAGAGAGAGAGAGAGAGAGAAGGAAGGAGACACGAGGAGAAAAAAGACGGAATGAAAGAGAAAGAAATGCGAAGAAGGAGACAGAGCAGAAAGTGTGTATGAAAATAAAAAACATGCAAAGAAAGAGACAACGAAACATACGAGAAAGAATTACAATGGAATGTAAGAAAAAGAAATGCAAAGAAAAATACGAGAAAGAGAAAGAAATGCAAAGAAAAATAAGAGAAAGAGAAAGAAATGCAAAGAAAAATACGAGAAAGAAAAAGAAATGCAAAGAAAAATACGAGACAGAGAAAGAAATGCAAAGAAAAATATGAGAAATAGATGCAAAAGTATAGAGAAAATAGGCTTAAAAAGAATTTAAAAAAGTGGAATAGGGAGAAATAAGTAGACAGAGAAAGAAAAGAAAAAAAAACTATAAAAACAGAAGGAAATAATCAAATAGAAATTGAAAGGCAGAGAAAGAGAGAGAAAAGGAAGAGACAAAAACAAGGGTGAAATAGAGAGAAAGGAGCGGCAAGAAAGATAAACAGAGACATGAAAGACACACTCGGAGAAAGAGAGAGAAAGAGTGACAATATATAATAAACGGCAAAAAGAGAGAAACAGCGAGACAGAGGGAAGCAGCTTGAATGAGAGAGAATCAGAAATTAAGAGAAAACAAAAAAGGGAGAAGGAGAGAGAGAAAATGGAAGAAGGATGAGAGAGAAACAGCGAGGAAGAGGAGAGAAAAAAGGAGAAAGATAAAAACAAAAGAGAGGACGAGAAAAATGGGACGAGAGAGGAAAAAAATGGAGAAAGAGAGAGAGAGAGAAAACAAGGAGAACGAGAAAAAGGGAGAGAGAAAATGGAGAAAGAGAAATACCGAGAGAAAAATGAAGAAGAGGCAGAGAGAGACCGTGTTTATCCCAAAGCACGATGAGAGAGATCTGTCACAGCTTCATATACAGTATTTGCGTAGGTTGCAAGGCAGTTTTTTTCCTTCCATTTCCACCCTTACATTTTTTTTTTGTACTCCTCCCTTTACAACAACTTCATAATGTGAAAGAAGGAGTAGGCGTCCGAAAAGACGAGGTGTGTTTTTTTGCAATTCCCTGGTAATTCATTATCATAACATGATCAAACTCATGGTAAATAGTTTATACTGGTTTTTTTTTGGGACTGAAGGGAAAAAGGAGAGATTAAGATCTGTACATTCAAAATTAATGTTCTGTATTTATTGATTAATTAATGGTACATCTCATTCCTCCGCTTTATCATCGTGCAGTTATTATTAGCTGTGAAGATGTCCGTCCATATAAAGGTGCAATCGGATGAGTAATAATGGATATGTTTGTTTTGTGCTGTACTATTAGGTCATTCAAGACAGTATTCGCCCTCAGGATTTGAAACTCACGGATTTGCCTCAGCCAATAAAATCCGGTCACATACAAGTAGGAAATAAATTAATGTGAGCCCCATTGCCCTGTAATATCTGTAGCAATTAGCAATATAAATCATTTTTATCTATTTTATGCATTTTTTTAAATTTTAATTTCGTTCAATTATGACTTTAAATTCATTCAGTTTCTTTAACCTAAAGGCATTCAATTTTTTAAATTAAATTCATTCAGTTACTTTAATCTAAAGGCATTCAATTTTTTAAATTACATTAAATTTCTTTAATCTAAAGGCATTCAATTTTTTAAATTACATTAAATTTCTTTAATCTAAAGGCATTCAATTTCTTAAATTAAATTAAATTTCTTTAATATAAGGCCATTCAATTTTTTTAATTTAATTTCATTTACTTTCTTTAATCTAATATAGTTTTTGATCTTCGTTTTCACATAATGTCTTTACATTTAAAAACAATTTAATCTCATTCAGTTGGTTAAAACTTCATTTAAATTATACAGTATAATGTCATTCATTTTTTTAATTTCATTATTTCAAGTCAGTTGTTAATTTGGTGTCATTTAATTAAAAGAAATTGTAATTTAATGTCATTCAGTTTTTATTTAATTTCATTATTATTTTTATTAATGTCAATTAATTGCATTCAATTTTTTAAATTGATTGTCAATTTTTTTAAATGTTATTTTTTTCTGGTTTTAAATTCTTTCAGTAACCTTCAGAAGACTTTTGACAGCCTGGATACCTCTAGAAAAGGAGAGATTAGTTTAGCAGACGTAAGTTTTTTCCCTAAAAATTAATCCCCAAAAAATTGATTTCCCTTCCCATCCCAATTTCCAATTTAAATATGGGAGTTCGAAACAGAAAGCTACCCTTTCCCTAATAGTTTTTTTTGGGGGTTATGACAGATTTTTAATTTAATTTTATGTGGTAATTTCCTTTTTTTTGCAGTTTTGCCAGGCATATCGGATATTAATGAATAGGGAATTAACTCGTGAAGAAGTACTCAATGTCCTGGAAGGGATCAAGAAATTAGATTCTGAAGTAATGCTCATTTCCTCTCAGCCCACCTCCAACACCGATCCGCCCCCCACGAATCACGTGAGTAATCATAAGCCCAAGGATTCCAATGGGGTGAATGGGACGGTCGTTAATTATGAGCAATTCACCTGTATCATGAGTGAGCTCATGTATCACTTCAATAACAACTCGAATAGCCACAGCCGGACCAATCAGCTATCCAATATGGCATCTCATTTCGTCCGAAATATCTCCGTCGCCCTCCAACGACTTTTGGGTAATGATCAATAAGGAACATAACAATCCTACCAAATAAGCTGTTAACCAATTTCCCTTCTTAAATTCCTTTTCCCACAACTAAATGGCGTTGATTTTCTGCAAGTACACATTGCTTTCGGTATTTATGCAAATTATGCGCACATAGTGCGGAATCAAATTATTTAATATTAACAGTTTAATTACTAACGATAAGTGATTAACTTCCTCTGCAAGTGATTAACAACTATTTTGACAAGAATAAATTTCCTTAATTGTATTAACAGCTGTTTTTGCTAGAACTTCCCTTAATTGTATTAACAACTATTTTTAAAAGAAAGAAATTCCTTAAATGTATTACCAACTATTTTTGATAGATTAAATTTCCTTATTTGTAATTACCATTTTAATAGAGTAAATTTCCTTAATTGTATTAACAGCTATTTTTGATAGATTAAATTTCCTTATTTGTAATTACCATTTTAATAGAGTAAATTTCCTTAATTGTATTAACAGCTATTTTTGATAGAACTTTCCTTCATGGTATTAGCAACTATTTTTAAAAGAAAATATTTCCTTAATTGTATTGGCTATTTTTAATACCTAATACAACTAATAAATTTCCTGAATTGTATTAGCGCATATTTTTGAACACGTGAATTAATTAATTTCCTTAAGTTTTAACTGCTTAATTTTATGGCACGATCTTCTGTAATTTTTAATAGCCATGTTCAAAGCGTTAAGTTTCGTCATTTGTGCTTACCTTATAAAATAAAAATTCTCTAGGCATCGCCAGATATTTTCAAGGAAAACGTTTCTTTGTATCTTAAACAAGTTTTTATGGAATTATTATTGTTGATTTTAATTTCTAATAGATCTTTCCGTATAACAAGTCCGTTTTTGAATACTTAATTGGTGGAATTAATGTATAGTTGATTTAAATAGTTTTTTGTTCTGTTTTTATAGAATAATTCCGTTTTGGAAAAAATTAGGTGGGATGTAGTGCCAATGAAATTAATTTATAGCATATTTCTTGGAGGAAGTAATTTGGATGAAAATAGTGCTATGAAACTGATTTTGCAACATTGTTTTGAGGGAATTAATGCTATTAAACTGAATTTGCAATGTATTTTTGAAGGACATAATTTAGTTAATATTTAATTTGTAACATTATTTTTGAGGGACATAATTTAGTTAATATTATTTTGCAACATATTTTTCAAGGAATTAATTGAATAATTATTGATAACAATTTTTTGTTTGTTTTCCAGACAATATCCCAGGGTCAAAGCCAGCCTGGATGCCCTTATCGACGAAGCTGGAGAGTGACACGAAAATTCCCACCGTCTATGACGTCTACCTGGGCGGGATAGGGACTCCTGAAGAGAGTTGGCGGACAGACATAGCTATTCCACTTCTTAAGTAAAAGTCAATTTCATCAAATCTGCAAAACAATTAAAATTCCAATTAATTTTCTAAAATTAATTACAAAGACGGGGCTATAAAAATTCTTTTTTGTCTTTGTAGAAACCATGGTCTAAGTTACCTTAGCCCAGAGGGGAAGCAAGAAAAGAGAAAACTCATTCCTGCGGATTCATCCGATATTGAAAAAAGTCGGGTAATCCTGTTCTATCTCCCTGAAAATACACGTTCCGTGGACACTAGTCTCTTGGTAAGTGCCCCAAATTTTTCCCCGTCATTCAACCTCATTTATGAGCCACAATCCCATTAGCCTCATATCTGAGCTGGCAGGTCAAATTATGTGTAAATAATATTTCCCTACTTTCATTTTTTTTTTTTAAATTCTCCCGTACGTATTTCCTAAACATTTATAAGGATTATTTCTGCCTTTCCCTAAATATGAAAACTCCTGCCGTTTTTTTTATGGTTGCACTTAAGCAGAAAAATGCATAAAATCTAAAAGAGTTTTCCCTAGCGAATCCCCATAATAATTACAGATGTAACCTGAAGGGGGCAATATGGAAGCAATTATAATGAGATCATGACGCTAAATACGAGGATGAGCTACAGCCTTTATTTTGTGTAAATGATGTTGGTTAAAAGAGCCTCTCTTCTATTTTTTTTTCTCTTGTTATTTTTGTCACAGGCTGTTTATTACGTTGGCCTCGGATGTCAAGTAGTTCTGTGCATTGAAAGCCTTAAGAACGACTGCCAAATTGATGGGGAAAAGGTAAGACTAGAGGGGGAAAAGCCTCACTTTTATCATTGTATGTAGTAAATACGTATGTATGTATACATTTATATATAATACATATATATGATATACATATTAAGAAATACATATGGGCTAGTTGTCTGTGGGCAGATGTGAAGACTCACACACAAGAGTGTTTTGTTTAGTTTTATCCTCCTTCTTGTCTCTTTTTTTTTCCTGTAGGAGTCGATAATATGGTTTTTGACTGTAGCCAAAAAAAACTGGAGGAAAAAGATTTTGCTTGCATTTTTTTTTAATACCTGCATACAATTTATATTTAAAGAGAAAAAAATTGCTTGGTTGAAATATTTTTGATAGAGTGTAAAAAAAGGGAGAGATTCTATACATTTTTGTGGCACTTGGAGTGTGGATAATTTGTCTAGTTTTTTCTTCTGTGATGTTTCTGTGGGAATGGGCGGATTTAATGTCTCATGTCGTCGACATGACTTTTACGAAGCAAATCAGATTTGCTGATGGAATCTCCTTGAGAGATTTTTTTTTTTTGAAAGGGAAGTCACCTCCTAGCGTGGGTGACAAAGGAAAGTCAAGTTGATAAATGGACATTATATAGGTGCATACGTGATTTGTCCTTGTATATTTGTGTTATAGTATACATATAGGGAAATATAGGGGAGAAGGTGAAAGGAAAGCTTTGAACTTGAATCCGGGATTTTAAATCGGGTTTCATAAGCAATTTCTCCCAAATTTTGTCCCCATTAAATAAGTTTTAGGGGCTTCCTCCTTCGATTTTCCCCCTAAAATATTGTTTTAAAAAACGTTTTTTATGACAAATTTTTGGATAGTATTTCTTTCAAAAACAATTTTCACTGCGTATTTTTAGGATTTTTCTTCCAAAATTGTACTGCGTGAGAATATTTTTTGAAGCCATTTTTTAAAAAATATTTCATAAGGTGATTTTTCTTAAATTTTTACTAAAAATGTTTTTCTGAAATAGTTCCGAGCTAATTGGATTCTTTCAAAGTTTTTTTTCCCAAAGAAATTTTGTCAAAAGGATTTTCTTCTAAGACATTTGTCTAAAAGAATGTTTAATGTTTGTCATCCATATTTTTGTGCATTTTTTCCAAGTGAATTTTATAAAAGAATTTTTAGCAAAATCTGCGATGGTAATTTTGCCACAAGAATAATCTTTGTGCCGGATTTTCCCAAACGAATTCGCTCCCAAAGAAACTTTGTCAGAGGGCTCTTTCAAGTTAATTTTTTCCAAAGAAATTTTGTATAAAGGTTTTGTTGAATAGTTTCCTGCAAACTTTTTATGACGAGATTTTATAAATATAGTTTTAAAATAACTTCCCATAGCTCTTTTCTAAACAGCTTAAACAGGAATTTCATTTTCAAGATTCTTAATTTTTTCCCCAATCACAAGCTTCTCTCCAATAAACCTTTTGCTCCTGTAAATTTTTTCACTGACTTTCCCCTAAATTTCTTAGATAATCCTATTCAGTTTAAAATCAGGATGGCTCTGAACTTTACCAGCGCTCTTAAAAAAATATTAATTGCACTATGAACGTGATTTTGTATACGCCATTCAAAAATTTTATTGTCTGGAATGGAAGGACATTCGTCGTAAAATCTTTCCCAAATGACATCAACCCCTTCGATGGATGAATAGACAATAATTTAAATACTTTTTCCTGTCATAAAACCCATCAATTTATATGTAATCTTAATTTCCCTCCAACAATTTCCTCCTTATGTCTAGACGAGGGAAAAAAAGGAAAAGGATTACAATCTCCCGTCTAGACCATATTCTCCCATAATAATTGTTATACCTATGACGAAAGAGCGTTATTCCCAGGAATGTCCTAAAGGAAATGTACAAATATTGAAATCTTTGCTTGTAAATACATTTAGTTGTATTTAGAGTCCCAGTCTGTTACAGCTTTTGATGTAGGAATAAGAAACGAAACTTAAAAAAAAAATCTTTTGTTCATATGGGCATACAGAAATGCATTGGAATTATTTACACATGAGGCTTACATACGTGTCGCATATTTTCGGAGGAAAGTGCGTGGGCGAAGTATGAATGGGTTCAAAACCGAAGGGGAAAAAGGTATAAGAGAGAGAAAGTAAAATTATCTGGCACACCTCCAATATAGAATTGGCAAAATACATACATGTATTCAGTGCGTAAAGTGAAAAAAAAAATTGCACAATTGTTTCCTGCCACACATGTGTGCACAGTGCATATACAGGGTGATTTAAAATAAACTACAGAAATTAAACTAGCAGGTAAAATTTAGTAACAAAATTATTCAAATTCAAATTAGCAGCAAAATTGAATGTATTAAAAGCAAATTAACTGAAGAAATTAAATTATTAAAATTAAAAAGAACTGCAAACCTTAAATTAATATTTAAATTAGTAGCAAAATTTAAATTATTAAACTAAAATTAGCGATAGAAATTAAATGATTAAAATTAGCAGCAAAATTTAAATGATTACAATAAAATTAACTGCAGAAATTAAGTGATTAAAATTAGCAGCGAAAGTTATATTATTAAAATAAAATTAACTGCGGAACTGATACTAATTAATTAATTGCAGAAATTTATTATTAAAATTAGCTGCAAAAATTAAATTATTAAGATTAAAATTACTTCAAATTAAGATTTTATTATTATGTGATTATAAACATATTTTCGGTATTAAAGGTAATAAAGGTTAAAAATGATTACAAAAACTTAGAAAATAACGACAAAATGTATTTTGTAAAATTAAAGTCAAAATTATTACTTATTAATTCCATTCTTTTCTTTTTCTTCCAGTTGACCCACCTGGCAGTGAAGGACTACAACAGAGGCCGGAAATACCTGGAGGACATGGCAATTCGGGAAGACGTCCCAGTTTTCCAGGATCTATCCCAAGCCTTGAACTGTGTTGTGGACAAATGCAA
>JAQGBT010007847.1:0-10497 GCA_034698585.1 Disparrhopalites patrizii
AATTCGTATTCATAAGTAGGAAAAACGCGTATTTTAATTCGAATTTTAATCCATATTTTTTCAGATGTCATTCCCTGTTTTGTACCAAAAAAACGTGACATTTTGTGGCAAAAGAGACGCAAAATTTTGTGCCAAAAAGAAACGCAAAATTTTGTGCCAAAAAGAAACGCAAAATTTTGGGGCAAAATAAACGCCATGCTTTGTAGTTTTGTAGCATGAAAAAGCGCAAAATTTTGTAGCATAAAAAAACGCAAAAAGTGCCATATTCCCCGTAATGATTGTGCAAGCTAATGTGTATACGCTTTGCCATAAGGTTGCGTGGGCACAATCAGATTTGATCTTTGACCCTTGATAAAAAAATGAAGACCATAGAAGATGATGAAATAATAGTAATTAGTATGTAACTATAATTAGAATGATCTTTGCAAATATCCCAATTAATAAATATAAATATAAATGAAAAAAAAACAGATGACGGAATTAAAAATTGCCGAAGAGGCTCACGCTCACGGTCACATTGAGCGTCATATATTGTGCATCTTTTTATGGCTTATAGAGATCGATTTCTCATTTATTCTCATCAAATAGTGGTAAAAGTTTTGTATATGTATTTATGGATGTATGCCATTTTATATCTTGGAAAATAAAACAAAATGCGAAGTACATACTTATTGCGGATCTTCGTATTTTCCTCTTTTGAACCATCGACGATTGACGTTCTCACGGCCCTCATCGTTCATTTATGTGCTTATGCATATGTGTAATTTTTGCCATACATTTATACATCCAATATTTTCATTGCATTTGTTTTTTTTATTTTATTTTTGGGACGGGATTACAGCGAGATTTACATTTTACGTTACAAACACAGCAGAAAAGTGTTTTTTAATTAACAAATCTCAGTGGAAAAACTGCAGTGAAGGAAAACATTGGGATTTGGGGATCAGAAATTGCATTTAATTGTGTTCTCGGATCATTTATTTACAAACCAGCATTTAACCACTTTAAATTCTCCTCTCATTTATCATTGCTTTCGTAACAGTTTTCACATTTCAGTATGAAATCGAAAAGTCCTCCATTCCTTTTGCGTTTTGACAATGTCAAGTTTACTTTGGTTTGGTGAAAATATTTCGAATCAATTACATTGAACGAACGAGGTAAGTATATTACTCAAGGATTTAAATCAAAATTCGTTTCAAAAGTGCTTTAGTTTTCATTTAATAACGGAAATTGTCATTTATTTTATGATTTTTAATTTCTGCTTTGTCGTGCTTTAATAAAGTTATGTTGTCGATTGTCGAGCAATGGATATTTGTCCCAATAGTAATTTGTTTAATTTGGTGTGTATTACTTTTGCAGAGTGAAATCCCGTTACTGAACAACTGAACTTATTTTTTGAAGATTTCGCCAGCATATGGCAATAATAACTGTAAGTTGTTTATGTGACACATATTTGTTTCTGTAATTAGTGTCAACGATTTAGTTTGCCTTATTTTTGTATGGGAGCTAAGAAGATCAAGAATTCTTACATATGTTTATCAGTTTATCAATTGGAATTAGAGGAAGTATGTATTTCTTTACATCACTCATTTCTAATTTCTTAGGATGACCCAATTGTTCTTATTTAATGATTCACTTCACCAGCGGTATATGTGTATACACATATACCGTATATATACGTTTATTTATTATTATTTATTGTTTGCATCGCTCCATGCGATGTATGCATAATTACCTATAACACGTGAATACTTTTACATCATTTTTTAATTGTTTTTGAGTTAGTTTAACCAATGTTTTTATTTATTATTTCGTGTTCCTGTTTCAGATCTTTCGGTGAAGTAATTTACCTTCGATAGCACCGTTTCTACATCGCTACTGCCTTCAGTACTCAAAATTACGGAAGCCGTCGGTTGACTTCCGGAAGCCATTATCATGAACAAAGTGAATGGCAATGACCACAATCATCAGTACATTACTCCTCCACCGGGGTCAAAAAGCATGACCTTGGACCACCGAAACAGTGGTGACAGTTCCGTTTTAGCTACTCCAGAGACTCCCCACGTGTATCTCTTCTCCCCATCCATGGTTGGGCAGACACCTGAAGATGCGCAAATGCCGTTGGAAACTGTGTTGAAAGACAAAGATGCTGAGATCTCATCCCTTCGCCACAAAATCCAGTGCATGGAACTCTACCAGTCTGATCTGATGGAAGAGTTGAGGACATACCAGGAGGAGAATGAGTCCTTGATGAAAAGATTGAATGACTACAATAATAATGTTCATCGACAAAAAGGAGAGGGGGAAGGCTCAATCAATCCGTTTGCAGACACTTTCATGTCCAGTAGCAGTCCAGGTCAATTAAATTATTCGGCAGATGTGTCAGGATTTGATCTCAAGATCTCAGATTTGAGTGACGAACTCTCTAGATCCAGGGCAAGTGTGTCGAATCTGGAAGATCAAAACTATGAGTTAGTCAAGCAGAAAGATGAGCACTTGCACAAGCTCCAGCAAAAAGACAGCCTTCTGAAGGAATTAAAAGAAGCGTATCAAACATCGCAGAAAGATCTTTATGAAAGTGAGGCCTGCAATCAGAAGCTTTTAGCAGACTTGAAGGACAAGGAGGAAATTATTGAGTCTTTACAAAGTCATTGTAATGAGTTGAAGGAGATCATGGATCAGAGACCAAATTCCCGAAAATTTCCTACCCCGACGATGATAAAGTATTTTCATCCGTGTAAAAGCAGCAATAGCAGTTTTAATAATACTTCGTCTTCCAGCATTTTAGTGGATGAAGATCCGATATCTTCATTGGAACAGATGGAACCTCTGGATTTAGGAATGGAAGTTGTGGATCTGCAGCTGCAGGAAGCGCGATCGGAAATAGACAACGTTCGGGGTGAACTTGAAACTTGTCAAGATTCGTTGGAAACTGAATGCTATACTCATGCAGAAACTCGGATCGCACTGAAAAATAGTGAAGAATTAGTGAAGGATCTAGAAAATCAAATCGTGGGAATAAGAAATGAGTATAAAGTACTAAAAGTCCAGCTAGAAGAAGCCTCGAAGAAGGTCCTAAGTTTGGAAGCAATTAATTGGGAATTGGATGGAGAAAAAAAGGAATTGAATTATTCTATCAAAGTTCTTATGCAAGAATTGCTGTTAGACAAAGAGGAACTGTTGGAACTAAAGTCAAAAATTAACGGAGGAAATGGAACTATCGAGAATATTGAGAATGCAGTCATGTCAAAAGCTCAGGAGAGTTGTGCGACACCAGAAAATGAAATCAAGTTAGACCTTCCTCAAGTCGATGCTTTGTGCCTTGTAGATACGGACTCCGACTGCAACGAATGTGGCCAGCCGGAATTAATAGACCCGCAAACAGTAGAACTTGGCTTGTTGGACGTCCCGGATGAATTTTCTAGCCCCCAACAGGAGAAGGTTCTTGGGAAGAAAACGACCAAAAAAACTGTAACATTTTCCCCGCACGTGATCGATCTGGAAGCTGAAGCTACACAAAATACAGGTTTTAAGCGTACGGAATCTCAGGGCACACAAGTTGAATTGTCTGAATATGTTTCAGAGAGTCAACTGCAGTTTGAAGTAGAATTTGCAATAGTGCAGCAGCAATACCAGGATTTGCACTATAACTTTGAAGAAAAGCTGCTTACTCTTGAGGTTGCCCAAGCTACCATTAGACACCTAGAGACAGTGATCGACGAGCTGAGGGAACAGCAATTATTGGGCCTTTTTCAGCGAAAACGCCAGAAACTAGACGGTAGAAAATCTGTAGCTGATGCTTCCACTATGACTGTGCTTACAGGATATGAGCTAAGCTCAGCTGAAACGAATCTGAAAGTAAAAGTGAATCGTCTCATGTTCCAAGTCAAGTGTAAGGATGAGACAATCACGAACCTAAATCGGGAAAACAAAAGACTTGAAGAGAATTTTGCTTCACTTGAAAAAAAAAACAAAACTTCGGAGGCAAAACGAGAAAAACTCCAAGCAAAGCTAGACAGTTACAAGAGGGATGTGAATTCCATTGTGAGACAAGAAGGAGAGAAGTCCGCCCGATTAAAAAAATCTTTAGGGGAAGCTCAAGAGCGGGTCAAACACCTAGAGACTGAGGTCAGAAGCTATATTAATTATTAATGTTTTGTTAGGCTTTTGTTCACTTCGCTATTCGGAGAAGCAGTAAATACAAAATAACTTCCCGTTTTTAACATACTAACCTAATTTTGTTTCTAGAATGTCAGCATGAAAAAAGACATTGGACAGCTTCGACGGGATAATCGTCAAGCCAATCTCATCATTTCTTCATTCAAGGAAAAGGAGAAGCATAACAAGTCCCCAGAATCTCCTGCATCTGTTGTCAGTGAAAGGAAGCGCTCAATAAAATCGATATCGTCACCAACTCGATCTCTTCGTTCTCCTTCCAGAAAAATCATTGATAGTCCTCCTCCTCCTCGTCGAATTTTATCAGCAAATTCGCAGACATTCAGTGCAGCTTCTACCACCCGGTTTGACGAGGACTTCTTCTGCAACAATAATCTCTCCGGTCGCAGGAAATCTAGGCTTGGTCGGTTGGATGAAGAAGATCGGAACTTGGATGAACATCGACGGTCGGAGCTATACCGGAGAAATTCCATGGTTCTTCCTCATATGAAATCTTGCTACCCAATGGAGTATATTGTGCTTCCTGAGCTTGAACCCGATGTTTTGTTTTCGGTGCGTTTATACATAATGCATTTAATTAATAATTAAACTCTGATTTAAAAAAATGAACATCAGTTCTGAACTAATCTTATTGCTACTTGCAGCAACCGATTCCGAAAGCAGGCTTAGCGAAGAAGGTATCCTCCGGGAGTGATGCTAGTATTCTGATTTCTGGTCGTACTACATCGTCATGCGCGCAGACGACACTGAAGCGACCTTTATCCAGCGCTCGTTAAAGGAATTGGGCGGAAACTTTTACTCTTTCCGTTTTACTATGTG
Source organism: Disparrhopalites patrizii (assembly GCA_034698585.1). Classification (NCBI taxonomy): domain Eukaryota; kingdom Metazoa; phylum Arthropoda; class Collembola; order Symphypleona; family Sminthuridae; genus Disparrhopalites; species Disparrhopalites patrizii. The sequence goes on from JAQGBT010007847.1 coordinate 4,996, forward strand.
ATCAAACAGTTTTATCTCATTTTCCCGGATGCTCTTATTTCTTCAGTTTGTATAAGATTTATGTCCTTATTTAAGTAGCTGTGAGCTGTGACAAATTAATGATGTTTTATCGTTAGCTCAACGATTTGTGATTTATGACAAGTTCCAAACCTTTTACATGCATGCACCTGTATAAAACACACATGAATTACCTAGAATAGACTAATAGTAATAGACTAATTGTACCTAGAATAGACTAATACGAAGATGATATTCCTGAATATATATGTGTACCTCCATATTTGGATAGCATGTTATCTCAAGAAAATACAATGTTTGACACGTGCAAATTATACCTTTAAAATTATATTTGTGATGGTGATAGCTATTCTGCCGTACTCGAGTGAAATCCAAATTCGTGGAGGTTTTATATCCATGCTGTATTGAGCAATCACGATTTTAATTTAGTATTTATAGTATAGTGTAATGCATTAGATTTTTACACATTTTGTATTTTAAAATGCTCAATTTACTTTGTACGTTTACAGAAGATTTACTCTCTGTTTGGTTTGTGTGCCGCAATTCATGTACACTTACATACCTATACCTAATAATTTGTTGTTTACTCCAAATCAAATCATGTTCAGGAGTTGTTTGATTGCTTGTTGGTTTATACGAGCCAGTTCACCCCTAATTTAAAGTATGTATTTGTAGTTATTAGTGACTTGCAATTAATTTTTTTACCATAATCCTTTTATCCCCATTGTTTTATCCCCAACACAGGCTTGTGCGAGCTAAAAAGGCTCTTAATTTTCTCTACCGTTTAATTACCCCGCAGAACAAACTGCACCTGCCATCATAAAGAAGGAAAGAATGCAAGCAAGCAATAGAAAAGGCCCAATTCAGAAAACCATGAAATAATCCAATTAACAACAATAATAATTCTTCAACCAAACGGTAGTAAAAAACCAAATATATTTTTTCCCTGTCAAAATATTTTATGATTATTTTTTGCTCCTCCAAAAATCCACACAGAAGCTGAAGCTCACTGATTCTGAGCGTATTGCAGTCACAAATCATGCAATGTACTCATTAGTACTCTATCTCATCAACCACAATAATGAAAAAGGGGTGCTTTATAAGATCCTCTTTATAAGATATAACCATCCATTTTTTTCAGTTTTATTTTTTCTCCTTTTCAACCTTGACATTCTGTCGACCCAAATAGATGAGCATTAGTTAAAAAAAACAGTGTACAAAGAATGAAAGAAAGAACTTTAGAAGGCAATCAATGGTTTAAGCTTTTCCTTTTTTTATCAATTCTATCCGGTTGGGTGCTCTTCTTGAAGTTTACAAATGTGACTCATAACTCATAAATAGACCATTGTAGTGATTATACGGTCAAGGAACAGCACAGATTTGTTTCTTTTATTTTTATCAACTAACATTCAGGAATCAAACTGAGATAGTTGAGAATATGCATATGTATATTTAATATTTATATATGCACTTAAACGACTTACAGTGTGCTCACCAAAAGGCAAGTTTGTAACATTTTTCAACCCACATGAATTAATAATTACTATGTTTGCATTTTTTCATTATACTTATTATATTTAAATGCATTAAAAGACTTCTTATAATTTTTAGTAATCCTCATTAAATGAATTACGTACTGCGCGGACCTTCAAAGGGAAAAACATTTCTGGAATAAAAGGGACCATTTTATTTAAAGATGAATTTTCCTAAAACATTCCGATTTTTTTGAGGAAGCGCCATTTCTTATCTTCCAGGAAGCCGTGTCAATTTTGCAAATAAGTAAGTACTTACTTAAAACAAAAAAAAATACAAGGTCTGTCTCAAACACGGATATACCAGAGGAAAATATGGGCAATACCACCAGAATGGATAAGCCTTCCAAATAATAAATGTATTTACAAATAAAAATGTATTTTTTTACATTTTCAATGGCTTTTTGTGAACGTATGCCGATGTAAAAGGATTTGCAAATTTCAAAAAATGTAATTTCGTAATCCCAGCAAAATAATTAAAAAGAGGACCACGTAAACAAAATTTTTGGGAGTTGAAAGACATGTCATGATCGGATTAGGCAAGTTACATGCGAGTAACTGCTAGTAAATACTTAAATAATAATCTCCCTTCACCCTCCAGAAAAAAAAATTAGACTGCGATTGTATGGCTTAAATACAGATGATGTCACAGAAAAATAACTCACCCAGTAATAATCCTGTCATCATCCATTCTCTCTGTCTGTCTGAGCCGTTTATTCTCTCCCTTCCCAATAAAAAAAATAAGTGAGTCAATATTAATTCGTGAAAAATATCTCTTGTCATTTATTATATCACAAAAAAAAAAGAAAAACGAACACCAAAACCATTTATCATCCCTCTCTTATCATGTCTTAAAAAAAGTTCCCTTTTCTTTTACCGTATTTTCTACGTAGGTATGTAATATCCTTTTTCTTTCTTTACATTTAATGCTACAATAATGATATTACACCAAGTAATCCCGTTTCAAGGACGGCTTTATTAGTTTTTTTTTCTGTACAGTGAATGTATGACAAAAATGAAACAACATGACAAATTGGAAAGCCATTAACCCTTTCTTATGTGTAACACCCAGCTAATAATACATTCTACAACAAAATTTGTAAATGCACAAATTGTAGCAAAAACTTTTATTTAATTATTTTTATACGTTTTGACCGAAAAGTGAGCCCATATGCACATTAATTGAGATAAACGAAAGAAATAATTGCCCGGAAAAGCAATTAAAGAATCACATTCTTGTAAGCAAAAATTTCCTTGTCGTTGCATTATTATTGCCCCAAAAAATTTTTTTCCCCAGAATTTTTGTCAATACATAAATGCAATTGGCATCGTAGTAAACAAATTAAAATTTAAACAAAAGTCGGTCTTCCGCATGAAAAAATTTAATAATTTTTTTAGTTTCTCATTTTGCCCCTCGTGATTATAATAGGTACCTATGCATATTTATTACGTAATAAACAGCGAATAAATTGAGACATTTGGCCAGCCATCTGTTTGTCCTTTGTTGGAATGACAGTAATAGCCCGTATTTTTTGTATTGTCATGATTATCCTTCCAAAAGTTCCTAAGAAATCCAGCTGCCCTTTGTGTGTGGGTGGGGAAAAATAAGGTGACAAGAGTATTAATTTAATTTATCAAGTTTAAATAAATACAATTTACACACTCGTTCTCATAATCACGTTCTACCTATTTTCTATAGAGTCCGGAGAAAACACCCTTTTAATGCTTCCAAAGCCATTGTCTTCCTATAGGAATAATCATGAGAGAGCCCGCAATTTTATTAATTCTGTCCGTAATTATCCCCAGAATTTGAGGACCCCCAAAAAATGTCAACATTAATCAGATTAATGCCAGATACAAAAAGGCATATGACATGCACATTTGTAAAGTGCAAAAAAATCCCTAGTGAAGTACATACTAAAAGGACATTGACCCAGAAAAAAAAGACATTTGTACCCAATTTTTTTCTTCATATAAAAGATCATATACAAAACACATATGGCTCGTCCATTTTTTAATGACGTTTTATGTAATGGAACAAACGGATCCCATCAAGTCCAATTCCATTGTGGAAAGCTGTGTCCATATGTACATGCATACTTGTATATACAGAAATGATCGTATTTATTATTGCGTCCATTACCTTCCTCTATATACCCGCAACAAAGGTAAAAAGTACAGAAAAAAGGTGGTGGAAAACTGACAAAGATCAACATTATTTATGTACATATGCACTCCCACAAAAATAACAGGATTGTTGTTGTTCCTCCTGAAAAAAAAATTGAAGCACGTGGATTTGTATAAGAAAAAAAGGGTGAATTTAATGTACTGTACCATATACACATTTAATTCGGCCTTGCCAAGGGCATTAACAACACCGTCAAGTCAACTGTGATTTCCTCAACAATGAGACTGTTTTTTTTACGTGTTGGAATGCACATTTGTACGAATGTATGAGGCTACAAAAAAAAAGAACAATCATATAATAGCTTCATATGCTGTATTATGACTCCTTTTGATTCATCATTTTGTACCTAAAATATGTGTGTATGCTATATACAACGTGGGGCAAATATGCCGAATAATGCACAAAGAGATTTTGTATTTATTTATAAAAAGAGTCATTACTTTGATTTTTTGTACAGGAGAGGGGAGGACTATTACACAATGGCATGGTCAAATCAAGTTGAATGAAAAAAGTCATATGGTTTTCAACGGTTGATGAACGATTAGAGTTGAGTGGGAGATGGAGATAAACATGGGAAATATAGAGCATGTTAAAAAGTACATTTATATTTGCAAAGCTACTTTTAAAATGTTCAAATGAGACATGCCGACTGCCAACGCGAGTAGGTGAAATGACACAAAAATTGCAGAAAGGGGAGAAAGCTACACTTCGGCCGCGGGAAAGGAAATGCTGGAGCAACTTCGGAAGTCAGTATCAGCACAAAACGAAGGGGTTAAAGGAGACAATAATATCACTTTACATGTATGAGGGCGAAAAGGAAGCTTGAAAAATCGGAAGAAAAAAGCGGAAGGATGGAAGTATGGAAGATTCTGATAAAAGTGAAGGAAATAAGGGGAAAGGAAAAATCAAATTAAAATCAATTACTTTCACAGTGAGAAATTAAAAAAAACTGAGCGAGACAGAAATTATAGGAATATAAAAATTGCGAGATGAAGGAAAGAGACGTAAGTGGTAAAGAAAGAGAGAAAGGAAGAACAGGTTAAGGAGAGAGAGAATGGAAAAAAAAGAGAGTGTGAAATTAAAAAAGGAGAGCGAGAAGAAATATCAAAGATAATAAACGGAAAAAAATTGAAGAGAAAATAAGAGAGAGAAAACTGAAGAGAAAATCAGAGAGAAAAAACTGAAGAGAAAATAAGAAAAAATTGAAGAGAAAATAACAAGGAAATTAGCAGAGAAAATTGAAGAGAACATAAAAGAAAAATTGAAGAGAAAATTGAAGAGAACATAAAAAAAATTGAAGAGAAAATTGAAGAGAACATAAAAAAAAATTGAAGAGAAAATTGAAGAGAACATAAAAGAAAAATTGAAGAGAAAATAACAAGGAAATTAGCAGAGAAAATTGAAGAGAAAATAGCAAGGAAATTAGCAGAGAAAATTGAAGAGAAAATGGAAGAAAAAATAAAATAGAAAATTGCAGTGAAAATAGATGAAAAATTGGAGAGAAAATAAAGAGGAAATTAGCAGAGAACATTGAAGAGAAAATAGAAGAAAAAATAAATTCGAAAAAAGCAGAAAAAACTGGAGATAAAATAGAAGAAAATATAGAAAATAGCAGAGAAAGTAGAGGAAAAAATAAAATAGACAATAGCAGAGAAAATAGAGGCAAACATAAAATATAGACAATAACAGAGAAAATAAAATAGACAATAGCAGAGAAATTAAAAGAGAAAATAAAATAGACAATAGCAGAGAAATTAAAAGAGA
>JAQGBT010007848.1:0-10496 GCA_034698585.1 Disparrhopalites patrizii
GCTCTATCTCGCTCTCTCTTGCTCTCTCTCGCTCTCTCTCGCTCTCTCTCGCTCTCTCTCTGGCTCGCTTTCTGTCTATCGCTTTCCCCTCTCTCTCTCGATGTTTTTCTGTATCGTCCTCACTCTCCCTCTGTGTCTTACGCTCTCTCTCAATCTTTCTCCATCTTATCCATCTTTGTCTCTCCTTTGCTCTCTTCCAGTTTACTCCGACTGAGCTTGATTTGCTTCTTCGTAGTCTGAATTTTTGCTGCAGTGGCTACTTTTCCTTGTAGGGGCTACACTTTTTTTAATCTTCCATTTTTCCACTCAGTCTTTGATTTATACACTGACGATAATAAAAAGCGGCTCACTAGACCCCGTGCTCGTTAATACCTTCTGCTCTATGTACATGCACACATATGTATCTCTACTTGTCCAAAGAAATATTCACATCCTTTGCACCTATTTTTATCTCACACCCTACATACTTTCTCCAGTCTATGGAAGCCCATTTTCTGAGAAGCTGTTTGGTGGATTTTGCTTTCTCATAACACTTTATTATTATTATTACTGTTGCCTCCACTCCTTTTTTTATTTACTCCCAATAAAAAATCTATTTCCCTGACGAGATAGAGAGAGAGGTTAAATGGTGGAACGGATTGTTTTGCGTGAATCCATCAATTCAATAATTTTGGTTTTTTTTCACCTGGTTGTGTTCAAAATATTCTTTGGATTTGTCTATTGTAGTTTGATGCATAAATGTTGAAGCCTATTTTATGATCCCGTCAGGGAGAAAGCAGTTTCTTTTATTCATTTGTGTCCAAGAAAAAAAATATTGCACTGGCAAGGACAGAAAATTCCACCGGGTTACGACTTGCAAGTGAGAATATTCTATTGAAGAAAGGAGAAGGGAAAAATATCTTTGGAGAAATCTAAATGGAGTCTATCTTATTGAGCTGACAAGTGGGCAATGCTATCCATCAAACTGCTGTTTTTTTCCTTTTGGTTCCCTCCCTGCAAGAGAATTTTTTTGGAGAATTAATGTCTAATGTCTCCATATTTTCTACTCCAATTCTGTGTAAGACCATTTAGGACAGTCTAAGTCTTTTGTCAGTCATTTTGGTGCTTGTTTCCTTGCACGTTCGACCATGAATTACGTCTGCATTGCAAATCCCATATGTCTTGAAAGAAGGCATGTGCAAAAATGCAGAAATAACAAAGTGTAAGGAAGGATAGCCTGATTGGGCCATGGCTCATTGGAAGGTCATAAAAAATGTTGGGGAGTAACCGAGTGAAAACACCTAAAGAAATAATCATGCCTGGGTTATAAATGCCTCGACCCATATGAATTCTCCAGGGATTTGTCTTTCCTCCGGATCCAATGAAGCCTGTTGTAGTGGAGGGAATTACTCTGGGAAAACTTTGGCTATCCACCGTTAAAGATTCTTTCATTACTTGGTTGTAAAAAAAAACTAGGGAGTGGCAACACTCCCCAAATTGATTGCGGGTCGTTAGCAATCCTGCAAGCAATCAGCGGATTCTCCGCTCTCCCTTTCTCTCGCTTCGAGGGATGATATCTCCATTTATTACTTCCCTCGTTTACGTTCTCCTTTCTCTCTTAACGAGTGTCTTCACATGAAGAAAAAATAATAATAATAAAAAATATGGTGAGATGTTTCTTTCGACGTCAAATGTTTCCTTAGTATTGTAACCATGTTGTTCCTGTTATTTTCATTATTATTTCCATTGTAATGTCTCCTTTCCCCGGGCCAAATTATCCCAATATTACCCAGAAGCTTAAATTTGAAAGGCTTTGTCCTAATCTTGGGAAATGGGAAGTTTTTATACCCTGAGAATGATGAGAAAGATGACATTTGCTGGAGAAGACATTTTCCGGAGCTGTCACAACCACCATTTAATTCTCATCATCCCCAAAAATAACTATTTTTATGAATTTGGCCCAGAAATAGAGCAAATTATTTGCAATTAATTAATTTTTATTTTATTTTACTGGCATTGGTGCCCGGAGACGTCTATTGCCAGGAGGGAAAAAAATGATGAGAAAGGAGGCATGGACTGGAGGGATGAAGGGATTCTTTTGGGACAAGAACGCATATGTATACACCTTGACATATGGGGCGGGAAAGTGTACTAATAATACTACGTATGTATATGTTAGATTGCCCTAATTAATTACGAGATTTCTCAGTAATCAAATTCCCCACGGCCGCTCGGTCCCCTTAAGCCTTTTATCTCCGCTCCACCCTTCCTTCCCCTTTTTTTTGTGGGCAAAAGAAGGGTTCAAGTGAGTGAAGAAATGAAGGAAGAATGCTTTGGCGGTTCCAGGGAATAGAATTCTGGTGATAGTCTTAATTACTTAATTTCCTTCGGCCCTCCGTTCGTTTGATAAGATTCAAATCGTAAAGAATGAAAGAATGAAAAGGGGAAAAAGCGAAGAACGTCGTACTTTTTTCTTCCACAAAAAAAAATCTCATTCTCCCCTAATGACTTTTTTTTAGTGGAGAAAAATACTGCTTTAAAGAGGCAAAAAAGCTTTGGTCGTTAAAGGTATTATCCCTTTTCCACATAATTTTGCTTCCTACAATCTTGAGAGGGAGATGACTTTTTCCTGGAGAGGACGTATAATGTATATTACGTGCAGATAATATACGTAATAGGTACACCCATATGTACATAGGTGCGTATATAGATACATATGCGTGTATACTTATATTCTGTGCCAATTTGATAATAACCATTTTCATGTCTACGTAAACACTCCCATTTGTTTGATGTTAGAGGGGGGAATGCGATTAGGGGTAAATGGAGCGATTTTTCTTTTTCCCACGATGTGTAAACGAAAATTGCAACACGGAATTGTTTGTGGTTTTTTTTAAGGCTGGTTGGAATCGAGAGACAGGAGAAGGGAAAAATAATTTTCAGTGGTCCGGTTTGTCAGCGACTTCTTGGGGTGTGAATAATACTTTTATTTACTTTTTAATCTATTACGTTCGAACAACACCGAGTTGTGGGGGTTTCTCCCGTGTTTTTCCCATCTCTCCCTCCATTACTCGAAATCCGGGCATCCTCAATGACTTCAATTACCAGTAACTATAAATAATTTCATTACCTACACGGTTGAGATACTCGATGGTGGCGGTGGTGGGAAAAAGTCGTGTGATAAAAACGTGGTCTCCTTTGACGTCTCTTTTCCTCTGTCCATCCCAGGTACATCCAGGCAGATGCTATATCTCATATAAAGCTATAGCTATAGCTATAGAACCTTCCCTGCTTATGTACACATGAGTTCAGCTCTTCAATGAAGAATTTTTTGGACCGCACATGGTTTACTGCTGGTCGGAACGACGGCCTTAAAAAGAGTTTCTTTTGTGTCTTCTTTCCCACATTTCCCATAGCTTTCTCCTTTCCCAGGCACTTTCTCTTGTTTTTGCCTCCCTCCCAGTGTCTCTCCTTTTCTTCGATTCTCTCCATTTTGGTCGGCCTTTCCATAAAATTACCACGCATAATTATTCTCTCTTAATGTCTTCATCTCCTTTCTCATTTCCTTTTAATATGTGTACCATTGACTTTCTTCCTCGTATCTCCTCTTCCGCCTTTCTCCATTCCCCATGTCACCCTGCGCCTTTTCTCCACTGCTTTCCTTGGCGCCTCTCTTTTCCTCAGACATCCCGTATTTTTTCTCTTAAAAAATATATTCTCCTAAATTTTTCTTTAAAAGCCCTGAGACACACGCGTCGTGGTTCCTCTTTCTCCGGGGTCACGACGTGGCCACGTAACTTTGGGATGTGCTCGCTAAAAATATTCGAGACGGTTATAGTTCGGGGAATTTATCCTTCAAAATATTTTTTCCTCCTTCTCCATCCAGTCCATTGCAGCATGATAGGATGTTCCAAAAAACTTTTCACTATTGCCACGATGAAGAAGAAGCTCACCAAAAAGGGTAAAAAAATAGGTGAAAGTCTTAGATAAGAAAAAAAAACAATTTTTGAGTCTGAGAGTATTACAAAAATATACGGAAGTATTCCCAGTCCCCTTTTTGTGTCTTCTTTTAGATCCACAGAGCCGAGTGGGATCCATTTTTGCTGAGAATGCAAGGGGAGATGGCCAAAGTGAAATACTTTTGATACTTTCTGATACACCCAATACATACTTTGATGTTGTACATACATCTATTTCTATATCCTAACATATTCGAAAAGGAGTGTGACCACCAAGACTTTTTTTATGGAGGGTATGAACATTTGGTTCCAAAAGACTTTCTTTCCTACCCTTGTAAATCGTCTGAGCAAATATTTTTAGAGAACAAGGTGTTGATAGTTTCCGTCCTGTCAGTGTGTACAGACTGTCCACGATGGACGGAAGAATGCGGATGGGATGAAAATGGAAGCGTTTTAAACCAAAACAGACGCATGTGAAAGACGAAAAAATGAAATAAACTAAATAAGAGGAGGATAAATGAACGTGGAGGTTATATTTGGTTCATAATAATAATGCACAGGCTGATGAAATTAGAAAAGGACATCTACAGCCAAGTTTATGTCCCAACACTCAATTTTTCGCATGCTGCCACACATGAGAATGAGGCTTATTTTCAACGGTATGATAAATGTACATTGGCTATGCCGTAAAAATATTGAAAGCTTATACCTATATATACTCTACATACACTTTCTCCTGAGTCCAACCACTGGCAAACGTGCATATCTGATTTCTCTTTTTTGTATTTTTTCACTCTTTTTTTACGGTTGCTGAGTTCTGTCTTTCACTTTGTTTATCTAGCTTTCTGCCTCTTCCGTGCTTTTTTCTCTCTCGCCTTCTCTCACTTGCTTTTTTTTACTCGAGCTCTCTCTCACTTGCTTTTTATATTCGAGCTATCTCTCACTTCCTTTTTTTACTTGAGCTTTCTCTCACTTTCTTTTTATATTAGAGCTTTCTCTAACTTGTTTTTTTACTCGAGCATTCTCCCACTTCTTTTTTTTTACTCGATCTTTCTCTTTGTCTACTTTGTTTTCTTTCTCCTTTTACTTTTGATCACCCTGTCTCTCGCTCTCTCAGCTTCTGTTTCTGCCTTATGTAGCTGTAATTGTAGCATGTTGTGTTCAAATTACTCCCCACGACTAGCAGGGCAAGTCTACTGGAAAGAGGGAAGAGACGAGAATGTGGAATTACTATGTGCATATGATGCAAGTACATAGTATATAGAGCAGGATGTAGAAAATGCAGGGAAGGACAATGACGAAAATGTGTGATAAGTAAACTTTCTACTAAAACTAAATCCCATGGTGACAACTTTCATGGACGTAATAAAAACTGCTCCATCCCACAGCAAGCTTTCCTTATTCCTTGAGACGTATTCCTTTCCCATGCACAGCATTTTGTTTCTGCCTATTCCTTCATTTCCCCCATGAACCAGAAGGCTCGTAAATGTTGCTCACACAAACACAAATTGAGGAGCAGAGAAAAAGAAAACATTCCAAATATTGTGACTAAATTCTTCCTATCCCGCTGAAAGGAAATGATTTTCTTTCGGTTTACCCTTGTTAAAAAGGACGTATGAATTCATAATTTAAAAATAACAAAACTTAGAGCTTTCCCGTTACAGTTATTGAAATAGAAGTAGAATTTCATTATAAAAGAGTAATTACCCGCAAAACCCCATGGTTCTTGCACATTTTTGTATGTACTCAATATAAATCGGCCGAGATTAGTATTACTGTAAAAAATGTACAGTGTCTGCACGCTCACCACGATTCCATGGAAAATTTATGATTACTTAATTCGGAATACCCGGGGAGTGTGTGCTGTTCGTAAATAGACAACGCAGTTTCCAATGTAAAGAATTTTGACAGCCTCAACGAGCAAGTTTTTCTCACAAGTTGTTTTTCTGGGAAAAAGCACAAAAAATATGAGTAAAATTGATGCTGATGTAAATATGAAAAAACATCCACGTCAAGTGTAGCAGAAAAAAAATTAATTTGAAGAAGCTAAATCCGACATGTGAAAAGGCTGAATGGAGAGAAAGAGGAGTAAGTTCTCTGATGTTCCCTTTGTTGTTCCCACAAAGAGATTACATTAGATTTGGTTTAGAAAAATTCTCCCCTCCCAACGAAAATCTCTATCCATAAACAGCTCTTTGCTTTCAAATACACTCCCAGCATCCTGGGAAAGTCCAACAAAAATCCGAGTGCGGAAGGTGCTGATCCTCTTCTACAAAAGCCGTCTTTATGCATTCTATATTATTTGGTGTATAAACAAAATTTCGGCACGTTTGAATATTCCAAACCATGATTTTCTCTTGTCGATTCGATAGTTCAAATCCGAATTTGTTTCCTTCAAAGTGGAGAAGAAAGGTAAAAAATCTACTTACGCACGTTCCCAAAAATACGTACGTCAGAGAATGGACGGGGAAAAAAATTATATTTCACCAAAGAAAATCAACCAACAAAAGGGCGAGGAATTTTATTGAAAAAAAGTAATTTCACTCTTAAAAGGCTCTCTTAGAACCTTGGTATATGAAGAAGAAAAGCATTTTTTTAGCGAAAAAGTCTGTCCAAGTCAAAAACCACCATATGCTTGGATACCTTATGAGAATTCTTGTATAAAAAAGGCAAAAATGCCTTTTTTGGATGACATGATCATTACCCTTTAAGTTTTCCCCAAATACTCCTTCCCTATAGATATATCTATGCCACCGTCGTGTGCACTCGAAATGGGCTCTTCCCAATTGTTCCCCAAGTGCTTCTTCCGTGTGGTGGAGATGCTATTTTCCTTCTGCACGCGGGCAACCATGAGACGGAGAGAGAACACGTGAGAAAGGCACACAAATTGCGAGAAAGAAAAAGAATTTGCAATAGAGAGAGAGAGAAAATAAATTGGAGTGAGATTTGCAAATTGAACAGAAGTTTTGGGAATTGAAAGTGACGGAGCGAGAAAGGGAAGCAGGGTAAAAAGAAGAGAGAAGGAGAGTGAAAACAGAGACCAACAGAAAGAGAAAGAAAAGGGAAAGAGGGATTCAGAGAAAAAGATAAAGGAAAAATACATCTAAAAATACAGAAAAGAAGAGAGAGAAAGGAAATGGAGAAAGTGGAAGAAAATAGAGAAAAACAGGGAGAAAGAGAGAGAAACGGGAGAGAGAAAAAGAAGGGGAGAAAGAGAGAGAAACGGGAGAGAGAAAAAGAAGGGGAGAAAAGAGTGGAACACGAAAGAGAAGAGAGGAAAGGAGGGAGAAAATATCAAACACGAGAGAGAAAATGAGAAAGGAGTGAAAAGGGAGAAAAAGGAAAATATACATACGAAAAGAGAGAAAAAGAGAACGGTCGAAAAGGGAGAGAAAGATAAAGAAACGAAAAAAGCGAAGAAAAAGAGAAAGAGAGGGAAGAGAGGAAAAGAGCATGAAAAAGAGAGAAGAGAAAAAAGAGAAGAAGAGAGAAAGAGAGATAAAGAGCGGAAAAAGAGAGAAAGGGAGGGAAGAAAGAGAGGAAAAGAGCGGGAAAAAGAGAAAGAGAGAGAAGAGAGAGAAGAGAAAAAAGAGAGGAAGAGAGATAAAGAGTGGAAAAAAGAGAGAAAGAGAGGGAAGAGAGAAAAAGAGCGGAAAAAGAGAGAAAGAGGGAAGACAGAAAAAGAGCGGAAAAAAGGGAGAAAGACAGGGAAGAGAGAAAAGGAGGGAGATAAGGCAAAAGAAAGATAGTGAGAAAGAGAGGAAACGCAAAGAGCAAAACAAATCAAGAAAATAGGAGTGATAAGACAGAGAGTGAGTGGGAGAGGAATTGAGAGAGAGACAATAGGATAAAAATGATGCGTAGGAGATTCCCGCATCTATTCAGACGAAGAAGGAGGTACCAGCCGTCACAGAGTAAGAGTGTATTAACAATAGGAAGAGTAATAGTAAGATGAAGAGAAAGAGAAAGTAGAAGAAGAATGTAAGATTTTGTCTTTTCTCCCAAGTTTTTGTGTCCCTTTAGAGAGGATGAAAAACTCCCGGTTAATGACAAGTCCTCTTCGTCTTTTTCCTTGCCACATAAAAGGTCCAGGGCAACTGTAGACATTACAATCTCCTCCATGTGTAGTTACAGCCCGCAAAACATTCTAGGAGAGACCCTGTAATATTCAAGTACGCTCTGGATATAAGAATGCTCGTCTACCCCTTGTTTTGTCTTTGGTACCCCAACTGTAATTTTTGTACTTATATTTTCTCTAAGAACAAAAAAAAAGTTTAAACGAAAAGTGCTCAAAAGAAACAAATGCCTTGAGTAGGACCAAAATATATTTTTTGGTATATTCCATACAGCCATAAAAGTCGCTGGGCTTTTTCTGCAACATTTAAACCACTTATTGCCCTAGACAAAAAAAACGGAGCGGAAATAGAAGAACCAGCATGAGATGCCCTTACGGAGTGTATTATTCCGATTTGTCTGTGCCTATACATACATATGTTACGTATACAAAAGTAGTACAAATAATAGTAATAGTAAATGCAATGGTCGCACAAAGACATTCCTTTAGGGATGAGCGAGTCACGGTATTTTTTTTACCGGGTCAACCTACGCCCTCCAAACGGGGACAAGGGGAATGAGTCCCTCAGCCATTGTTTCATCCGGTATTTATTGTGCACTTTTATTTCGCTTTATTTCGGATAATAGTAACTGATTTCATGTATGTATTCAAGACGTTAAGAGCATAGGTAAAAGGAAGACTAGGACATGCATACAAATTCTTCTACTTGTCCTTCCCTTTGCCTCAAAATATGTTTTTTCCGGCTATAAAAAAATACAAAGATTTCCTTCCAACGGGAGGGACAACGATGTTTTGGTGAGGCACTATTTTTTTATAAAACAGTCCAAAATAAGTAAATACTCAAAGAAATGGGTCAATAGCAAGCTGGAACTGAAAGATAAAAGGATAAAGTTCGAGGGGGAAAGGATATGGTTTTGTAAAAATAGACACCAATGGGACATCCTCGGAGTAAAATATTCAAAATAGAAATTGGGAAAGAGCGAAGCTGGGGAACTGTTGGGAAATCAGATGTCAGAAAAATAAGAAACGGGGGGGTTTGTCTCTTCATGTGGAGGACAAAAGCTAATTCAGGAGGACATCTTCATCTTTGATCCCATATTTGATCATACAACCCCCAACTTTCTCCTTATTCCTTCAAGTGTCTCGGGAAGAACAAGGGTAAACGAGGACGACAACGCAAAATTACCAGTGATAAAAAAGGAAAAGTCGAGGATTTCCTTTTTATTTCAATTCTGCTTCAAAATTGCTTCTTGAGGCCATTTCAGAATCTGTTTCATTGGTCGCATAAATTTTAATCATATTTTTCCCCCAACCCCTTAATTTGAAATCTAGATCCAGTAGAGTAACCTAAACATGAACGAAGAGGGTAGGAGGAGGCTGAATTATCTAAGAAACAACTTCAAAGTTACAACTTCAAAGTTTATTCATGAGTAAAAAATTATATTCAAAACTTTACCGAATTTTTTTGGTTCCCTTCTAAGATATACATGCACGCGTCCGCAGTTCAATCGCTTTTGATCCCACACGTGTTTGTCCCTTGATCGCATATATACATATAATTATGTATATATATGTGTACACACCTGGGATAGCCTCCCACCAAAATCCCGCCCTCCAATCTTCATATCTGCCAGTCTTTGAAAAAAATAAAGAAACGTGATACTTCCAACACAGTTGTCCTTACAAAAAGCAAGGTTGATTTCGCAAAAAAATATATATATAAACCATAATACAAAAGTCTACAAAAAGGCCTTTCTTTCTCTCTCAAAATATTTCTGTCGCCATTATGATTGTTTATGCAGCCATATAGAAGATGCGGGTAAGAAATAACTGCCGAGAATTATGGGGAAATCCCGTATATTATGCAAGGTTTATGTACCAGAAGAGAATTGTACAGGGAGAAAGGCAAGGAGGAGAAAAAGGAAGGAAATGACTGGGTATTATAATCTCCTCCCGCCAATAGACTTGCCTGTGATACATGATAGAAGCACCATAGATTTATTGCCATTATTCCCTTGAAATCATTTCTTTGTGTCAGCCCATTGTGGTCGGGTCCCGTGTTCTTTCCGGTGGTGAGACACTTCAAAAATACAGTGGAGGAAAAAAAAAGTCGCGGGGAAAATACAAGTCATTTGCTCCGGGGGTCTTCACTGTAAATAAATTGGATGCTATCTCCCCCACACATGGTTAAATATAGACATACATACATACATGGGTTGGGAAGAAATAAATATATAATACGGTGTAATACGACCGGGGAAAACGGGTATGAGAATAATCCCATATAATCAAATAATCCTGAACAACCAAAAAAATGGATGCACGGAGCATTTGATGTACTTCAAAATGAAGGGCCGTGTTACGACAATCATTATTCCAGAATTTTTTACGCAGTGTACAATGTAGAGCTAACGAGAATTCATAGCCGGAACGGGAAAAAATCGGGGAGGGAGGGAATATTGGAAGGTGGGGGGGGAGATCGG
>JAQGBT010007849.1:0-10495 GCA_034698585.1 Disparrhopalites patrizii
TTTTCACGACAAAAATTATGTGTACGGTTAATTTTAAATTTGACCACCTACAAACGGCCTTAATGCATAAAATGATCAAGTATCTCGATACAATTCAATCACTTGCAAATTTCTTGCTTAACGTCTTATGCAAGCACCATTTATTTTGTAACATACGAAAGAAATTGTGATATTTTGGATCAAAAATAGGCTTATTTTAGCTGTATTTGCAATAAAATACGAGGAAACTGTTTTCTTAAATTTTTACAACTTCTTCATTTCAAAGGTCGCAAGACATAAATTGGTTCCTTAATTCGTGCAAATATGACGTATAGTCGTATATAAGCAATTACATTTTAAAAACTAATTTAAATGTCAGTTTAGAGACAGTCGTTTTACTCGTTTAGAAAGTCGCTTAGTCGTTTAGAAAGTCGGTATTAATAGTGTTATGTTAAATTTTTCTGGAAATAAGCGCGCGCGATATTCCAAAATTTGGTAGCGCAATGTTTAATTAAATTTTGACGATTCTTTACTTGTCCAGATCTTTTCTATGCATGCCCTCTATGAGTTGGGCTGGGCCCTACAGCTTGGAACCAAATGGCCAAAACTTTTGATGTATGATGAGCATAAAATGGAACCGACATTGAGTAATATTTATTTCCCTTTAAAAACATGGCCGACAATAATTACGAATTAATCTAAAAAATGTTTTAAAAATAATATATTTTAATAATATATATGTATTTTCCTCAGTATAGTTGGTCCTCAATACGGATCCGTCATGGGTCTCCTAGTCATCCATTTAATTGGACTCATCATGGGATCCTTGACACTATTCAGGATGCTGCAGGTGAAACCTTTACCATACGACTGCGTGGTCCCTTTTTTGGTCAAGTTTAGCAGAGATGGACAAAATACATATATGTACAGTGGAGTCTCTCTATAACAACATTGCAGGGAAGGGAAAAAATGTTGCTATATGGAACATAAAATATGTACATACTTAACTTGTACGAAGGGCGGAAAAAATTATATTGTTATATAGAAATGTTGTTACACAGAGACTTGTTATAGAGAGACTCCACTGTATTTGAAATACGTTTTTAAAATACATTTTTGTATTTTGTAATTCTATTTTCAAATCCAGATATATTCTGCGTGTATTTAAAATTCAATTTTGTTTTTTGTAATTGTATTTTCAAATACACATATTTTCTACATGTATTTTGCAATTTGTAATTAAATACACAATATTTTTGAAAGTATTTCGCTGTATTTTGTAACTCAAAAGTGCATTAAGGCAAAAAGGTATTTACAATTTGTTGATTGTGCTCTAAAATACAAATGAACGTATATGATTCGTATTTCTAAAACATTTATTTGAATTTTGTAGTTAAAATCCGTATTTTAAATGCAATTCTTTGTATTTTGTAATTAAAATACGTATTTAAATACATTAATAGCTACTGAAGTATTTTCTAATTTGAATTTTGTGTTCGACATAAAATACAATTGTATTTTGTAATTTGTAACTAAATACTTGGGCAACAGCCAAACGTAATTGATAATTTGTAATTAAAGCCTACGAGTGTGTTTGTATTTTGTAATTAGTATTTGGAACTAAAGTATTCTGTCCATCTCTGCTGCAATTTTGCAGCAGATAAATAAAAGTTCGGCTATGTACATGGAATTTTGCTGGGAAGTAAAATGAATTAGATTTATGTCTGTTTGAAATAAAAATCGAAAGGATCAATCCCATGGCCAGTCGTTGGACGCTTGGAGAAAATTCACCAAAATTTGCCTGATCACGACCCTCCTCGTGGTGTACATGCAAACTTCTTCAGAATGGACAGCTCCGCTCTTCATCCTCCTCCTCCTCGCCAGTCTCTTCACGGCCTTCCAGATCTGGGCGCTGGAGCAGTTTGGGCGGTATTTGACCGAGGAACTGAAATACGATGAGAGCAAGGAAATTAAACAGACCGAGGAAACGCTGTTAGGACTTGACATATAGCCAAATTTTTCGGATTTAAAAAAAATTCCATGACTATTAGAGCAACTCTAGTCTATCTGGATGCGCAATAAAATCCAAACAAAAAACTGCTTTTCTCTCTGTATTTTTTATTTGGTTTGGAAGCGAAACAGCAAAATTTATCTAACTGACGTATGCATATAAATGCTGATTAACTCACACGCCATCCTGTCATTTGGACGGAAGGTTTGAAGATGAAAATTCGAAGAGATACAAAGACTGACGTCAATTCTTTAACGAATACCGTCGGCTCTCCCTATACCGGCCCTCCCTATAAGTGTACTTACTCTATAACATCAGTGCTGAATCCCCTCTACAGCTTTACCATGTAAATTGCGCTCTCTGTAAAAGCACTCACTATAACAGGAGTTACTCTATAACAGCAGGGTATTGTCTTCCCTCGGTCACATTCCTCTCACTATAACAACACTTTCTCACAAGTAAGGGCCTTGAAGTGTAAAAGTCGTTCGAGTCTGAAATTTTTTCCACACATTCACCAGCTTGGGTAACAACCAAATGTGCAAAAGATTTGGGCCAGTTCGACTCACAGCGCGGGATAAAAAAATTTGAATTTTCAAATTCAAAAAACATACCAAAGGGGGGACCCTGACGGCACCCGATTTACTTATGGTATTTAACATGGCGAAAAATTCCATTTTTAATTTCGACGACCCCATGATCAATACATGCTGGCATATAGGTACAGTCATACGTATTCAAATATCTCTACCACGAGCGCATTATGTATCACGTCGCTGTTTTCTCTTCATTTTTTCTCTCTCTCGTTTTGTCTCGCTCGTCTCATTTTTGTTTCCCTTTTTTGTCTCTTTTTTATCTCTTTTTTATCTCTTTTTTATCTCTTTTTTATCTCTTTTCTTGCTTTTTCTTTTTCGTCTCGTTTTTATCTCTTTTTTATCTCTTTTCTTGCTTTTTCTTTTTCGTCTCTTTTTTCTTTTTCTTGTCTCTCTCTATAAGAACATTAGCGCCTAAGTCCGTTATCCCTTCAGCATTAACGTTTTCTCCATACCAGCACGAATTTGTTCTTTTCTCACTAAAATGTAAATATTTACGCCCAATTTTGTAAATATTGTTATAATTTGCAAAATGATCAAAGTTAAGCCTGAAAATAATCTTAATTAATTAATATGAACATTTTTTAACTAATTTTCTATACCAGCAGTTCGTTATAAAGGCACGTTTTCTGGTGCAGATAGGGTGCTCTTATAGAGAGAGTCGACTGTATCGCGGGCTGACGTAAATGCAAAGCAATGAACACATAAGAATAATATCTTGCATGTAATTTTTAAGTAATTTAGCCATCCAGAAATCACTTGGCACGCAGAAATGGCTTTGCATTCTATGAACACGCCTAATATTACAAGATTTTATTCAAATCGCATTCAATCCCTAATTACTGGAAGTACCGGAGATTAAAAAAAATTTAGGACAAGATCTTTAGCTGAACAAACATCTCCCAATTAGTCCCTCCCAAGCCATCGTCCAGGACAGGACAGCAACAATTAGTGTGTAGAGACAAATACACGCAAATATCCATTAAATTCTCCGTCAGTATGCTATTGATTTGTCTCGGATTATTCTCCTTACTTTTAGGTGGAAGCTCGGGAATCGAGATCCGATCCACGTATTTCGGGCCTGGATTCACTCCCTTCGGCACGGATTTAGGGGAGGATCACGCGAATGCGGATGCTTTTGACAAATCCAACTTGGAAGACATTTTCGGCCAGAAGGCCGTGAAGGATGCGATTCCACTCAATACCAACACTACGGATTACGTGGATAACCAGCACATACAATTCATGCTATTTACGAGGTAATTATCCATGCTAAGCTAATTTGTGCCACTTAAGCGGTAGAACACTATTATGGAAATTAATTTGAATATGTAAAATTTGAACTTACAAAGCAATTTAAATAATTTAAACTACGTTTTTGCTATCAATTTAAATAATGGACCTTCAACTAATAGTATTGGACTCTTTCTGTCCAGTTAAAAAAGTTTGAAATTCAAAATTCGTAAATCTGTTAATCTAAACGAAAATTTGTTTCACTACAAATTGTTTTAGTATTAATTATTGAATTAGTATCCGTATAGTTTTGTCCGAAAATATTTTAATTGGAATTCATAATTACAAATACATTTGAAATTTAAATTCGTATTCAAAATTTGACATTTGGATTCCGATACTTTATAGGTATTCGAAAAATCCTTCATTATGTTGCTAATTCACGCCTTCGGGCAAGTTTGTTTGCGTGAAATCAAGGTATTGTAACGATGAATGTTTCGATTCCTAGCAATATAACTACAGTGGAGTCTCCATATAACAAGTCCCTTTATAACAAAATTTCTCTGTAACAACATTATTTTTCCAGCCCTTCGTGCATTGAAGATGCATATTTAATGTTCTATATAACAACATTTCCCTGTAGCAATATTTTTCGCCCTTCCCTTCAGAGTTGTAATATAGAGACTCCACTGTATTTCGTCCTTAAAAGCATCTATTTTTGTTAAATCAGAGTTGCGAAATCAATTTATAATTTTGCGTATTGATTTGCGCTTATTGTAAGCTGCAAATTATGCCAGATGCCAATTGAATTACAAATAAATTTTTAAAAGTATTCGAAAAGTATTTAAATACGTATTCATTTGTCTGAGTATTTGAATAAAATTGCATTGGATTAGAATTTATATTTTAGCTATCCGAAATTTAAACTTGTATTCATGATTACGAAAAACACAAATTTTAATTCACATTTTAATTCACGTTTTAATATATTCTTAAAGATGTTTTTCCCTGTAACTAATAATGGACCCGTTTTGTCCTGTTGAAAAAGGGCCAACTTCAAAATTTGTGAACTAAAACCGAAAATTTGTACATTGTAAATTGCTTTAAATAATTGTTTTGAAATACATATGTATGTTATGATTTTATTTTTCAGGCAAAATCCGACAATAGACAATGGGACAGAAATTTATCCAGGCTACAAGGAACATCTGCTCCATTACGGCTTTGACGCCACGGCGCCCACAAAAATCATTTGTCATGGCTTCAACAGCAACTACAAAATCGGTCCTGGAGGATTTTTGGCTCCAGGTATAAACGCCATTTTTTCCAGACAATCATGTGATACAAATTTTTGCCCGAAGTATGCAACGGTAATATAATATCTGGTGGCGCCATCCAGCGTACTTCCAAGCTGAGAACGGACCCCTCAACATCATCCTGGTGAATTGGGCGTCCTTAGCGGGCGTTCATAGCGCGGAGATTCCGGAGAAGCCATTTATCCCTAAAGGAAACCCAACGCGGCGGTGGTACCACCTCTTTTATTTTCCTCCAGCCAAAAACACGGAATTGGTGGGGAATGTGACGGGATCTTTGATTGTGTTTTTGGTCCGAGATTTGGGCCTGAGTCTGGATAATGTCCATTTGATTGGCCATAGTCTCGGAGCGCATGCAATGGGCTTTGCAGGGCGTTTTGTACGGGAGAAATTTCCGGCCGAAA
Organism: Disparrhopalites patrizii; assembly: GCA_034698585.1. Classification (NCBI taxonomy): domain Eukaryota; kingdom Metazoa; phylum Arthropoda; class Collembola; order Symphypleona; family Sminthuridae; genus Disparrhopalites; species Disparrhopalites patrizii. The sequence goes on from JAQGBT010007849.1 coordinate 5,531, forward strand.
ACGTTTCTAGGTTTACTGGTATTAGTGATATTTTCTTTAATTTCATTTTTTTAATAACATACATTTTTCTTTAATTTAAAATTACCCGCGGAATTTTATTTTGAAGTTATCCGCGGGATTTTATTCTAAAATTACCCGCGGTATTTTATTTTAAAATTAAATTTCATTTTAAATCTAGCGCTGGATCCAGCCCGCCCGTGCTTCGAAGCCTGGCACATCGCCTGCCTCCGGGGCTTTTATGAGCCGATGCGGGTCTCCGATGCCCATTTCGTGGACGTGATCCACACGAATGCCGGTCGCTTTGGCATTACGAAGCCTGTGGGAGACGTGGATTTTTATCCCAATAGCGGATTCAAGCAGCCAGGATGCCCGGGATTTTGGCGGATTTTTTCTAAGGGTACAAATTTTACAAAATTTCGTTCTAAATTATACCGTGAAGTCCTGTGTACCGCATGTTCGCCGAAAAACGCATCGCACTCTTCTGGTTTTAACTTCTCTAAAAAAAAGCGTATACAGTAGAGCACAACCATGTTGGATTGCAAAGACGTCAAGCTTTTAGAATTGATAAGATATTTTATTCAAGACGATTACATTTAAAAATAATGACAGGTGAAACGCCTTAAAAAGCCTATGTTAACATATGGGGGTTAGCAAATTTTCGTGCTGTGCAATTTTAATTTATGCAATATTTTCGGATTGTAAATGATAGCTTGTTAGAATTATAAAAAAGGCTTTTCGAATTGTTAAGTGTTTTTATCTGCAGCATTTCCGTTCAAACGGTATGGAAAAATTATAGCATGAAGTTTTTCCCATGTTAGCAAACGACAGTGCAACCATGCGCTACCCGCGAAGAAGTGTTTTAAGGAACTTTTCGCAAATAATCTTCCGGCGCAAGGGAAACTCCGAATGATGTCGATATAGCTTTAGTCAAATCATCTTTAATTTTCCGCAATATGTGTTTGTCATTATCAATTTCGTCAGTTTTGCAGTGACGTCGACAAAAGAGAAAAGCTTGTGGATATTTAAATCTTACTGCAAATACTGAAATTCAATTTTTTTTATCTCTGATTAGAATGTAAAATTTTTTTAGTCAAATCTCCAGATAGAAATTGAAGTTCGCAGCTCGTGGAAAATTTTGAACAAGACAGAGGAGCGAAAGACAGAAGAATACAAGATTTCTTTAAGATCCCGTAACTATTGAAACAACTAAAATTGCACAGGACGAGAATTTGTTAATGCCCATTTGTCAACATGGGTTTTTAAGGCGTTTAATTTGTCATTATTTTTAATGTAATCGCTTTGAATAAAACTACTTATCAATTCTGAAAGCTTGACTTCTCAGCACTCCAACAAGCTAATGCTCTGCCGTCTTTGCCTTGTTGTGGAAAAGTTATAAGCAGAAGAGCAGGTTGCGTTTTTCGGGGAACATACGTTATGTTTTAAAAAGTAATTTTTTTTGTGGTTGCAAAAATTCATTTCTTATCATTCATAATTATACGATGGTTTTGGCAAGTGACGTATTTTGCAAAAAATACTCTGATAGCCATCTGTGCCCACGAACGGAGCATCACGTTGATGCGGGATTCCATCTTGTACCCGGAAGAGGAATTCCTCTCCCGGCAATGTCAGGATTGGAACGCTTTTTCCCGGGGCTTCTGTTCCCCCCAAAGATCCGTCACCGCCGTCATGGGGGAAAAGTGCTCCCCGAAGTATGTTTTTAGTTTTATTTTTTCTATTATTTACATATACAAAAGCTATTTTCAAACGTTTACAAACCTTTCTAAAATCAAGGAAATACAACATTTTAATTTTTAATTAAATTAATTATTTATTTAATTAACATTTAGGGACATTTTAATCTTGTTATTTACCAAATTTTAAAAGACATTATGTCCCTTTAAATATTTTAGGACACCGCCAGGACTTTATTTCCTCAAAACCACTGCAAACGAGCCTTTCCTAAGCGTTTAGGTTTCCTTTAGTTGTATGTTACTTGGGAAAATAAAAAACGAAGGGGCCAATTTAATCCCCTAAGCACATTTTCAGACTATATACACACATGAATATGGTATATTTAATGTGTCTATACATAGATACATATACAAATTGTACGGATAGAAGAAATAAAAATCGGAGAACTCCTGGCTCAAGTTTAATGTCATCTGCAATAGTTTTTGCTGAATAATCTCCTTTATTTGTGTCTGACGTAGTAACATGATGATGTGGAAGGAGTCTACAAATAATATTGCTGATCCAGCAAAAAAAAAGCTTGGTCACGACCGTAGCCAATACAAAAAAATGTAAGTTACTGCTATTTTATGGGATAAATTTAGTGGTCACGTTTGGCAAAAATTTGACACACATTTGACAACAATTTGACACACAATTGACAACAATTTGACACGAATTTGACACAAATTTGGCAAAACTTTGACACAAATGAGAAATCTGCAAGAAATTTCCTTGTGCATAAATGATAGCAACTTCAAACCAAAATGTACTAGAAAAACTAAAACAACAATTATTCTGAAAACTGGAATTTATTTGAAAAATGCCTTTGTAAGAATCCTTAAAGCTATAGTCGACTCTCTCTATAACAGCACCCTATCTGCACCAGAAAAAGTGCTCTTATAACGAACTGCTGGTATAGAGAATTACTTTAAAAAATATTAATAATAATTAATTAAGATTATTCAGAGGCTTAACTTTGATAATTTTCCAAATTCTAACAATATTTACAAAATTGGGTGTAAACATTTACATTTTAGTGAGAAAATAAAATTGTGCTGGTAAAGAGTTCCGGTGCTGTTATAGAGAAAAAGTAAATGTTGATGGGATAGCTGACTTAGGCGCTAATGCTCTTATAGGAAGAAAGTGTTGTTATAGCGAGAGGAATGTGAGCGAGGGAAGAAAATACCCTGCTGTTATAGAGTAACTGCTGTTATAGGGAGTGCTCTTATAGAGAGCGCACTTTACATGGTAAAGCTGTAGGAGGGATTCAGCACTGCTGTTATAGAGTGCTCGTATAGGGAGGGCCGGTATAGGGAGAGTGGACTGTATAGTTTTTTAATATTCTCAATTTGGATTGCGCAATTTTGTACTGGAAAATTAAAAATCTATTTCATATTAGTACATTTTACCTTAGGACATCACAAAACATTTCCAATTGATTACTTCCACGAATGGCTGATGCAAAAGATTTCAAAGCAATTTTTTCAAACATAATTATACGTGAAAGAATTGTTTTAAATGCAATTTATACAACATACAACATTTAAAAAGCAATTATCTATTAAATATAGATATTTTTCGGATTCCGAAAGGCGCTAAATCAGAAAGTAGATTGCCCAGTTTTTATAGATATGATTATTATTATTTATTTTTAATTATTGATTTAATTGTGTCTTTGTTACTTTATTTATTATACCATTTATTCATGGAGGAATATAAATGGTTAGAAGATCCATTTACGCATTAAGGTCCGATGGAGATGATCTTTTTGAACTTGACTAGGTATGCTCATTTCCAAGAAGAATAAATGAGCAAATTAATTACAGTCTCTGCCAGCTAAGAATCTCGTCTTTGATAAGAAAAAACAAGTCAAGGGTTCTCGTTTGAAGCAGGCGCATTTGTTTTTTACAAGCCCCTAACCACAATTCCTTTTTTTTTCTCGTCAAGTGCCAAGCCAGGTAATACATAGGACTCTCGTTTCAAAATCAAGGACGTCACATAATTAAAAAATTGTAAACAGTAATAACTTCCAGGGAAATCCAGGAACTTGTTGGATACAAATGTAATTTATGGTCCAAAAATCCGGGTAAAGGTTACTCGAGGACTAAAAATAATTATAGCTCCTTCTTTTTTCTCTCTTTCTCTCTTTCGGCTCCCAGGAATAAATAAAAAAAAGCTTCAGTGTCAAGACGCAGTGTGACATAATACGCTTTCTGCATATCAATTCCACGTATACGTGTGTATCATATTCGCGGCAAAGAAAAAAAAATTGGACTTCGATCGTTGGTGGAGACACAAACGGGCACAAGTTCGATTTTTAGGGAATAAAATATATGAAAAAAATCAGCGGGTACATATGTTATCGGTAGAATTCTTCTGCGTCAAATTGCCAATTCCCCAATTTAAAAATATCTTTTAACGTACAATCGTAAAAATGAAACGCAGGTTTGTTCATAGGCCATAAATTACTGGAAAATATTTTATTATTCTTTTATTTCAAATCAAATAATTTATTTTGTACTTATTCTACTTTGCTGCTCACCCGTTCATATAAATAACTTTCTCAAGAAATTCCTCCCCCTCAGCTATTTCTCTCTCTCTCTTTCTCTCTACATTTCACTTTATTTCTCTTTTCCCTCGCCCCTTTGTCAAAATTTTTGTCTCCTTGTCCATGTAGATCTATGTACAATTTTATATATTTCCCCACATCTTACGTCTGTCTTAATTGTCTCCCTTTGATACTGCTCCCTGTTGATTACTGGATTTTCTCTGTATCTTTTCATTTCTCTATAATTATTACTTGTCCTCTAATTGGTTTTAATGTTATTTACTATATTTCTGTATCAACAGAAATGAAATAATGTATTTCTCTCTCTTAGCACTTATTTCTCCTTCGTAATTTTTTTCACATCTATTGTTCTCTCTTTATTGTCATTTTATTGTTTTCATTTCCTTCTCTCGTGTATTTATTTCTCTCTCCTAAATCCTTTTCTTTCTCTCGTCGTTTCTCTTTTAATTCCTTTCTTTGCTCTTGTACGACCTCACTTCACGTTTCCTTTTTAATTTCACTTCCTCTTAATGTCCTCTCTCTTCTTATTTTAATTTTTCTCTCGTACTGCTACTTTTCTCTCTCTTCCTTTTAATTCGCCTTCCTTTTTCCTTTTGTATGTCTCCTTTTTATTTGTCTCTGTCTCTTTTTTATTTATTTCTCTCTCTTTTTTTATTTCTCTCTCT
>JAQGBT010007850.1:0-10494 GCA_034698585.1 Disparrhopalites patrizii
GAGAAAGAGAAAGGGAGAGAATGAGAAAGAGAAAGGGAGAGAATGAGAAAGAGAAAGGGAGAGAATGAGAAAGAGAAAGGGAGAAAATGAGAAAGAGAAAGGGAGAGAATGAGAAAGAGAAAGGGAGAGAATGAGAAAGAGAAAGGGAGAGAATGAGAAAGAGAAAGGGAGAGAATGAGAATGAGAAAGGGAGAGAATGAGAATGAGAAAGGGAGAGAATGAGAATGAGAAAGGGAGAGAAGGAGAAAGAGAAAGGGAGAGAAGGAAAAAGAGAAAGGGAGAGAATGAGAAAGAGAAAGGAAGAAAATGAGAAAGAGAAAGGGAGAGAATGAGAAAGAGAAAGGGAGAAAATGAGAAAGAGAAAGGGAGAGAATGAGAAAGAGAAAGGGAGAGAGGGAGAAGGAGAGAGAAGGAGAGAGATCAAAAATACATAAAAAGTTCTCTGAATCCATTTTAAAGACTTGTGGAAAAAGTGCAGTAAAATGTGTTAGGAGGATTTCCCTGGAAAAGTTTTTGTGAGATTACTCTTTCAAGGGGCATAATTTAAAAAAATTTTGCTTGTGCAGTTGGAATGCATGCAAGAAATCAATTTTGTGTCTCGAATTTTGGCATATTACGATCTATTGTAGTCGAATTTTCACTGGTACTATTTTGGTTGTAGAGAAGGAATTTTTAATATGTGGCATCCTGTACACACCAAAAGTTTTATTTATAACTACGCTTGATGTAGATATGTGTGTAAATTTTTTAGTTCCCGGATAATTATAGTAGAAGAACAACAATCAGAACTGGGAGGCTTGCACAGTCTGCAGTTAGTTTGAATTAGCTCAGGATATCGTGCGTGGGTGGTATGGAAAGGACTTAGGTTGAGAGGGGAAGAAGAAGGACAACAACAAGACTTGAGAATATAACGATTACAGAGGAAGAGATAGGGAAAGAGTGCTTTCAATCATAGCGGTGAGGATGAAAGGGATCAAGGAATGAATGGGGGATCCGGTGTCTCTCCTCTTCATCTCTCCCCTCTCTCTTCTCTCTCTTATTTTTCCATTCTATCTCTCTTTTTTCTTTCTTTCTCTTCTCTCATCCTCCTTCGACCACGTCTCCTCCCTCCCAACAATCCACGTCATTCCCCAATTATACCTAACCCTTCTCACAAGACCACTTTCAAACGGTCTGTTCTCATAAATACAGTATTAAAATAAATCAAAAGAAATGTTTTCCAAAGGAAAAGGACCCAACTCCTGCCGTTTTTCATATCCGGCTGAAACGGAAGGAGGGAAAAGAAAGTCCGTATCTTTACAGGTTTAAGTTAACAACTAGTTTTTTATACAGTCATCACGTAAATGAATAGTAAGAGATGGGTATGTAAGAGTGCAGTTTAAGGCAATTTGTACAGGGAAAAGATCCCAAGGATTAATTCAAATTATTGTCAAAGTGGAGCATGCGTTTATTCATCTGCGTACCGGATATTTTCTGAGAAAGCGCCTTGGGTCTATGCAAGCTCTTTATTGCATTTAATTATAACGATTCCCAAGTTTGTTTTTACTTGTCAATTTTACTTTCTCCCTCTAATCTCTCTCTTTCTCGCTCTCCTTTCTCTTTCTTTCTCTTTCTTTGTCTTTCTTTCTCTGTCTCTCTTTCTCTTTCTCTCTCTTTCTCTCGCTTTCTCTCTCTTTCTCTCTCTTCCTCTGCCTCTCTCCCTCTTTCTCTCTCTTCCTCTTCTCTCTCTTTCTCTCTCTTTCTCTCGCTTTCTCTCTCTTCCTCTTCTCGCTCTTTCTCTCTCTTTCTCTCGCTTTCTCTCTCTTCCTCTTCTCTCTCTTTCTCTCTCTTCCTCTTCTCTCTCTTTCTCTCTCTTTGTCATTCTTCTCTCTTTTTCTGATGCTTCTATCTTTTTCTCATTCTTCTCTCTTTTTCTCATTCTTCTCTCTTTTTCTCATTCTTCTCTCTTTTTCTCATTCTTCTCTCTTTTTCTCATTCTTCTCTCTCTTTCCACTCTTCTCTCTCATTATCTCCCTCTCCGTCTCTCTCCACTCTTTCTATCTCTCATTATCTCCCTCTCCGTCTCTCTCCACTCTTTCTATCTCTCATTTTCTCCCTCTCCGTCTCTCTCCACTCTTTCTATCTCTCCGTCTCTCTCCACTCTTTCTATCTCTCATTATCCATCTCTCTCTTTGTCTCTCTGTTTATCTGTATTATCTCCATATCTCTGGCTCTCTTATCTCGTTCTTTCTTTCTCTTTATTCTCTCTCTGTCTCATTCTTCTCTGTTTCTCTAACATTTTCGTCGTCTCTGTCTCTCTCCACTCTTTCTCTCTCTTCCTCTTCTCCTTATCAATCTCTCTCTTTCGCTCTCTCGTTATCGATCTTCTCTTCCTCTCTCTTATCTCGTTCTATCTCTCTTCTCTCTTTCTCTCTCTCGCATCTCACTGCTTCCTCACTTCCGATCTCTCTTACATTTCTCTCTTATCTAATTCAAGCGCATTCATACTTTGCCCACTTTCTCTCCGGGAATCATCTATCCCCCTTCCGTCTCCTTCCCCGTCCTTCACATAGTCTCGCTGTGTCTCTCCGTGTCCAATCACGTCATGGCGCTCTCTACGCCTATTTGTGTCTTAATTTCTCCCTCTTTCTGTTTCGCCCAGCCGGCCTCATGTAAAGAGGTGCTCCCCAGGGGAGCATGTACACAAGTTGGACAGGGTTTTAAAAGGGAGAAAAACTTTTTATCAATTCACATAATTCCTTTGCAAAAAGTAATTATACCACCCTTGAAGTGTCTTAACTTTGTCATTGACAATCGGGGAGAAGTGTATTATTAACGTTTCAACCCATAATTGATTCGTCTTCAACTTCTTTTTCCATCCCTTTACTTCCTTGTCCTCTGATCCTCACCGTCTTCCTATTCATCAAGAGTCTTCTTTCTTCCTTTTTCCCCTGATTTGGCAATCTACGCCTTCGTCTTTGCAATACTACAACCACGACCATTATATCTCTTACTCCCTTCTTTAGCGGAGCAATTAATACCGGGATTCAAGATGAAGATGAAAGTTTCGTCCTATTATACTATCTCTTCAACCCTTCCCCTTCTTCTCTTTTCTTCAAATTCTCAGTCTCTTTCTACAAAGCTCATTATCTAGGAACTTGTTATACGATACTCTAGGAAAAGAAGACGCCGGGAAAGTCAAGTCAACGGAAAAGTAATTTTCAAGGAATTTTGAATTTTTTTTTATTCACTGTTTTCCCCCTTTTTTTTGCTGGATTTGATGCCGGGTTCCGCTTTTTTCTTGTCGTGGGGGGATACCTAGTCCGTTTTACGGGCTTGCAAGGAAATACTATGAATGACTTCCCTCTGTCTGTATTTGCAGTAGGAGGAGACAATGTTTCCAGGAGTTTGTCAACAGCCGTACATTCTCGTTTTATCAGGTTCAGCAAATTCAGCAAATAATTGTATCTTCTATCATTCCTGTCTCGTTTCCCGTTTATTCTTCCCCAATTTTCCCGGTTTTTCTTTCTATTTTTCTTTCGCGGTCTCTTTTTCCCTTTTATTCTTTCCCCTATTTTCCCGGTTTTTCTTTCCGTTTTCCTTTCGCTGTCTCTTTTGCTCTCTCTCATATTTGCTTTCTCTCTGCCTCTTTTTCTCTCTCTCTCTTATTTTCTTTCTCTCTCTGCTTTTTTTTGTCTCTCTTATTTTCTTTCTCTCTGCCTTTCTGCCTCCTCTTTTTTCTCTGCCTCTTTTTTTCTCTCTCTCGCTGTGCCTCTTTATCTCTCTCTCTCTCTTATTTTTTTTATCTCTCTGCCTCTGTCTCTCTCTATCTTATTTTCTTTCTCTCTCTGCCTCTTTCTCTCTCTCTCATATTTTCTCTCTCGCTCTGCCTCTTTTTCTCTCTCTCATATTTTCTTTCTCTCTCTGCCTTATTTTCTTTCTCTCTCGTTTTCTCTTCATTTCTCTCTCGTTTATCCTCTTACTCTGTCATTCATTATGTTTTCATCTTTCTCGTGCTCTCTCCTTCTCTTCCTTATCCATTTTCTCTATCTTGTGTATCTAATTCTCCCTCTTTCTCTCCGTTATCTTCTTTCTCTATCTCGTCCATCGCTTTCTCTCCCTTATCCTCTTTCTGTCCCTTGTCCATCCCTGACTCTAGTTTTTTGTGTCTCTGATCTCTTCAGCGTTTGTTTGTTCCTGCAAACAGTTTCTCTCTCGCCTATTCATCCCTTTGACTCCTATCCTTTTCTTCCTGCGTCCCATCTCTTTCCGCTTTCTATTTCTCTCTCTCTCGACTTCGAAATCTCCCTCATGAATGGAAGAAAATACAGAAAGCTAGAGGACAAGCACGTAAATGGAAAGGAGAGAGCTGAGTAGGAAACGACGTCGGTGAGGTGAAAGGGAATAAAGGAGACATAAATTGTGAGTTACTCCGGCAACGATGCCACACAGACGAAATCAAAAAGAAGAAAGGGAGAGAGAGAGAAATGGGGGAGAACAGATGAGACACTGGATCTCTGACGAGGGGTGGAATATAAGATGGAATTAAAAATCCGGAGGGGGGGGGGTTTGGTAGGTATAAGAACAAACTTCCACGGCAAAAAAAGGCAAAACCCAGTGTGACAGGCTCAAAGCCCGAGAAAAAAGGAGATAAAAGAATATGAAGGAAAACCTTGGAAGGAAAGGAAGATGGGATGAAATTGAAAAAAAAAATTAATAAGGAAAAAACACAAAGCCACTGATATGGCTTTGAGACAGTATCATGTGAGACGACAGAAGCCAAGGAGGGTGAAAGACAGTAGGGACAAATGAGATGGACGGAGAAATGGGGGAAACGTGGGCACATGATAAAAAGGGAGAAAGTGAGTAGAACGAATAGAAACGTTTTTTTGGGGGGGGAATATACGTTCAGGCTTGAAAAGGTTCACGGAGAAAGTGGGGGCAGCATGACTCACGCAAGAGGCCATCATTGATTAGCCAAGTCCCATTTCTCTTCGGCGAAAGTACATGAAATTCAATGTAATTCAAATATAATTTTTTTTGGAAACTACAACTTTTCAAAAATGCAAAGGAACATAAATGTGTAATTATACAAATTCTAAAAGAAAATAAGTGCTAAACTTTTTTTCCGAGGGGAGGGGAAATGCATGCCAAGGGCTAGGATCGGAGGGGGAAAGGGAGGGAGAAAGCAGGAAAGAGATAAGCACACAAACAAACCTTCGAGGAAAAGAGCACGCCACCCCAAATCCAGTGAATTACCAGTTTATTATGTACACAGGATGACTATACATGTATGTACATTGTAAAATCAACCTTTTGCCAACGATACTTGTACAAAGCTCACCTTGAAATCCTCTTGAAGTGTGTAAGTAGAACATAAATACTACTCACTATACTATACCAGGACTTTCCCCGCTTTCCAATATACCGACATTACTTGCTAACAAACAGTTTTTTAAGGTTTTAAAAAACAGTATAAACAAGTTTTTTTCAAAGTCTCTGGAATAGAGAGAGAGAGAGAGAGAAAAAAAGTTTTGTTGCTCCACCTTCAAAAGCCTTTCTCCTTGTGGCAGTCGTGTGTACAGCGGCAAATGGTCATTTACTTTTATTCAAAAAGCAAAGGAGAAAGTTCAAAGGGAAAACGGAGTAAATTGTTTCGCTTTGTTCATGACATAAACCAACCATTCCTCCGCATGCTGTCTCTCCCTATTTCCTCGGTTTCTTTTATTCTTTTTTGTTTGTTTGCTTTTTTTCTTTCTGGATTTGTTTTTTATTTCCTTTTACTTTATCAGGTTTGCGCTTATTGTATCTTCCAAGTTTTTGGTTTCCATTTTATGTATCTCTTTCATGATATTCCTTTGCTTTCTCTCCCTAAAATATCTGTTTTATTTTTACTCTTATTAATTTCCTCGCTCTGTTTTTACTTCTTATTTAATCTTTTATTCTTTGTTCTTGTTTTTCTATTTGTTTCTTTCTTTTTCCTTATATGTGTATTTGATCAATTTCTCCCTACTTTCCTGTCTATTCATTCCGTGATTTTGTGCGTTTACTGTCTCTTTATTCGGCAATTTTTATCTCCCGTTTATTGTCTCCATGCGATAATTTCCTTCTCATTGCGGGTACTTGCTTCGGTCATGTCTTCTTCTTTCTTTTCTGTCTCTCTCTATTGCTCTTTCTAACTCTGTTTTCCCCTCTTCCACTCTCTCGGTTACGGACGAATGCAAAAACACATTGCCCAGAGCGCACATATGCGGGTTCAAATTCACATAATATGCACGCAAGTCACATGTATTTACATAAACAATTATGACCTCCCCAAATCTTTCTCCAAAAAGTTCCCTAAACCCATGAATGCTTCAAGTTCTGGGCTTCTCATCACAATATTTAAGCCCCCCACACACACGTGAGTGCCTTCGTTTGTCGTAAACTCTCCCTCTCCACCTCCTCCTTTCCCCTCGCAAGCCTCTCCGTGTCCCATCATACTTGCCTCAAGTCACGCAGAATCTCGACATTATGAAACTTTTCTCCTCTCAATGGTTGGCATTTTGAGAGATTTGTAGATTTTCTTTCTTTATTTCAGCAGGAGTCATAGTAGAAAGAAAGTCAGGGTGACTCCTGGGAGAAATCCGTTGGTTTTTCGTTCTCGGAGGAAGACGTCAAATTAGCAGGAACAGTGGAATTAATAATATGAGAAGAAATGGTTGGCAGCAAAGAGTTGAAATAGTGTAGTAATGGTGGCAACGGGCTGAGAAAAAATATCCTACTGTGACTTTTGCTCCATTGCATGTTCAACTGCTCAGGATGTTTCCAGCATGTTACCCCAAACCGTGTATTTATTACTCCTACTTGTACGCTTTTTTTTTACGGATACACACCCGCTTCCTCCCTGTGTGGCTTTCCCTAGCTTTAGTTAAGAGTTGTAAAAAGAATGTCAAACGGAAACTGCGGTGGGTATGGAAGCATATACGTATATGCACGTGCATACAAACAAAATCCACACACCGCACCTTCTACGTTCTCTGAATAAATTTTCAAACTCCCTCCTACACGTTATCCCTATTAGGATCTCCTCATATGTATCAACTTTTTCCTTCTGTATACAATAAAGTTCACACACAGAATCAAGTGTAGTAAGTAGGGCCATACGAAGAGGGGGAGAAAGGCGGAAATACACAAGGAGAGAAGGAGTGAGTCAAACAGTTGGGAAAATGCAAGGGCGAACCAGAAGCACTCACAGAAAGGATTTGAGAAATGCATGACGAAGGAGAGGGAAAGACGGAAGCATAGGGCAGAGTGACAGATTGAAAGAGGAAGATCAGCAAAATAAAAAGACCGAAATATTAAAATTAAAATCGGAGAGTCAACCAATAAAAATTGCCAGAAGGAGCGAATAAAGAGAATAAGAATAATGGAGAGAAGAATAGAAAAATAGAGAGAAATAGAAAAAACTAGATGGAGAAAGCGACACAAACCGAGGGGAGAGCGAAAAATAGAGGGAAAGCGAGACAAGTAAAGAGAAAGCGAGACAAGTAAAGAGAAACCGAGACAAGTAAAGAGAAAGCGAGACAAGTAAAGAGAAAGCGAGACAAGTAAAGAGAAAGCGAGACAAGTAGAGAGAAAGTGAGAAATATAGCGCAAGTGCAGCAAAATGGAGAAAAAAAAGAAAAAATGAAGGAAAGAATGCCAAAAAAATGAAGAAACGAGACAAATAGAGAGAACGTGAGAAAAATCGAGAGAATGCAAAGAAAAGCAGACAGCAAGACAGATTTGGAGAGAATGCAAAAAACGGAGAAATCGAAAAAATAGAGAGAGAATTAAATGGAGAGAGCAAGGCAGATAGAGAGAGAAAGTGAAATAAATGTATATAGAATGAGTGATAAATAGAGAAAGCCTGAACAATAGAGAGAGAATGCAAGACAAGAAAAGATAAACCCCAAAATATGCAGGGAGAAAGCGCGACAAATATAGAGAACCCAAAAAGAGTAGAGAGCTAAAGGAATGTCAGGAGCGAGAAAGGAGACAACGAAAAAAATAGAAACAGAATCTACATAAGAATAGAAGACAAGGCATAACTAGAGTGAATGCAAAAGGGAATGACGTGCTTTTATCAGTGGCAAAGAATCTGTAGCTGGAGAAGGTGGAAACGTAAATATATTTGTAAATGAGACACATAGCTTTTTCTTATGGGCTTAGAGAAACTTCATTATATTCTCCCTTGCTGGTCGGAGTAAGGATTATTAGAGGGAGAGAGACAGAAAGAGAGAGAAAGATAGAGAGGGAGCGACGACGCCTGGAATGGTATTAAATGTATCTGCATATACTTTGTTCACAAGTATTAGTGAAGCCGTAGTCATTCCTTCTTCCACAAAATCTACACTAGAGACGTTGATTGCATTCCCCAAGAAATACTCACATTTCTTATCGTCCTTAGCAATCTTGAGACTATGAGTCACTTTTCAACAAATCTCTTTTCTCCCTTTCTCCTTCTATCTCCCTCCCTCTTCCCCTCCCCAGCGGCTTAAGGAACTATGTGGTAGTAGTAAAGGCTGTAGTATTTTCAACCACTACTGCTATTACTACAAAAGTACACAAATAAATAATTGTGTGTGCAAAAGCCCAGACATTCACCGAGGGAGGAAGAGGGAAAAAAAGGGACTCGACAGACACACAAAGACAACATCCATCGCCTTCTCATCTAACTTTGCAATATGCTTCCACAGGGGAAAAAAATAGAGGAACTCTTGTCATTCTTTCCATACACTAGCTTCTTCTCTGTCTTCTAACTTGTAAACACTCCAGTCAATTGATGAACAGGGGTGGTAAGGAGACAGAGAGAGATATTTTGGACACCTTCAAGGTTTTTGATGAGGTCTTCATGCTCTTCTGCAAAAGTTGTCGGGGAAGGTAAAGGAATTTCTTGTGTGCACCAAACTTTCCACTCACATTTTCCTTATGACTGTTTCCTTTTCCTTTCCTTCTTATTTTAGTGCAATCCAACATCATTTCTCTCTTTCATAAGTCTTCATTCCGTTTTCCCTCAATGTCCATTTCTCCATGCATTTGATCCATCTCTAGCTTTCTCCGGCACACTCTGTCTCTGCCGCTTTCCCAATCCCTGTCCGTATTGTCTTTATCTGACTCTTGTCGGACTCTCTCTCTGTTTGTCTCCATTTCTTTGAACTTTCTGCCTTTCTCTTCTCTCGAACTTTTCTTTAGTTGTCTCCTAGTTCTTTTATTTTTGTTTTGTCTTCTCATTTTGCTTTCAATCTTATCTCTTCTCTTGCTTTCTCTTCGTTTTTTCCTTTCTTCTCTTGCTTTCCTTTTGTTTCTCTTGCTTTCCCCTCTTGCGTCCTTTTTTCTTTCCCTTTTTGCTTTCTCCATGTTTCCTGCTTTCTATTTTTCATTTTGATGCTTTCTCTTCTTTCTCTCAGACAATCCTTTTATTGTCTTGAAATCTCTCTTTTCTTTTTACATTGACTTCCTCCTCCTTTATTACTACCTCCTGTCTTCTTTCTCTTGCTGTCTCTCTTGCATTTTTTGCTTTCTCTCTTACTTTCTCGTCCCTTGCTTCGTCTTCAATTGTCTTGTAGCGGCTTTGTTTCTACTGATGTCGATCGCAATAATATAAGTTGCCGGATTCCCTACCATCAGTGCAGAAATTCTTGAGCCAAACTGAGTACGCACAAGTGCAGCTAAAGAGTAGCTAATACAAAATTGAGGATTCTGTGGTTGACACAAAAAGTTCCAAGTTATATATATATTTTCATATAATGGCGTTAATGGTGCTAATACTTATATGTTTTTACAACGGCGTAATTGGGAATGACGTTTCCAGGAGGTAGCAACGAGTGAGTGGAGAATAGGTGAAAGTTGTAGAAAGTGAGTAAGTAAATCCATGGTGGATGTTTTATTTCTGGTATTCATGTTACCTTAGTTGAGGACACGTGTTGTGCTCCGTCGCTGGCGATGCTAGGGGAAACCTGTAGGAGAAGCGAGGAAGGAGCATTTTTATACTCAAACATACACAACAATCAAATCCGTCCGCTATTCCGAATTTTGAGAATGTTCATGTCTGAAGTGCATTCGTGAAACTACATCCTCAAAGGGTTTTCTTTGTGGTTAGATTACAATGAGGAATTCGCGAGAGAGGGAGAGAAAAATATTGAGAGAAGGAGACAGGCAGCGAGAAATAGAGAGAGATCAAGAGGCAGAGAAACGCAGAAAGAGAGAGAATATAGAGAGAGCAAGAAAGAAACAGGGAGTGATAGAGAGACCGAGAAAGAGAGAGAGAAAAGAGGAGAGCAAGTGAGATAAATAGAGAGAGAGAGAAAGAAAGAGCGAAAGAGAGACTGAGAAAGAGAGAGAAAGAGAGAGAGACTGAGAAAGAGAGAGAAAGAGAGAGAAAGAGAGAGACTGAGAAAGAGAGAGAAAGAGAGAGAAAGAGAAAGAAAGAGAGAGATAGAGCAAGAGAGAGAAACAGAGAGAGAGCAAGAGAGAGAGAGAGAAAGAGAGAGA
>JAQGBT010007851.1:0-10493 GCA_034698585.1 Disparrhopalites patrizii
CCATCTCCCACCGTTTAATCCCGTCCCAGCCACCTCTCTTCCCCAGTTTTGAAACCAAATGTGTTGAGGTTTTTTACAAAAGATGCCTTTTGTGGTCGCCGGAGATACCTTGGAAAGAGCACTTATCGTTAGTCCCCGTCTTCCTCGTCACCCACAAAATCCGCAGGAACATGGGCGGAGGCTTGATTGGTCCGCCCGAGGAAGTGACATGGGAGCAAGGGGTCGACCACATGGAATTAATGGGGAGAGGGTGAATATAAAGAAAGAGAGAGTATGAGGAGGAGAGACACCATGTGGGAATGTCTCCTATAGAGCTTAATTTATCACTTTATTTTCAGTTCGAAATTGAAATCGTACTTGAAATTGATTTTTCATTCGGTATTTGGGCGGAACTCGAACTGGATTTAAAAACCAAGTAGAAATAAGTACCAATTTCAAGTTCATCTAATCAAGTGCCAAACTGAACTCGAAATTGCACGAGTCCTCCAGAAGTTAATACGAAATCCAACTCCAAATTGGTATCGCGAGTATAATTGCGGTTTCAA
This sequence comes from Disparrhopalites patrizii, assembly GCA_034698585.1. Classification (NCBI taxonomy): domain Eukaryota; kingdom Metazoa; phylum Arthropoda; class Collembola; order Symphypleona; family Sminthuridae; genus Disparrhopalites; species Disparrhopalites patrizii. The sequence goes on from JAQGBT010007851.1 coordinate 546, forward strand.
TGGCGACTAGCAATCAAGTTTTTTCTATATAAAAGGACGAGGGACATTGTTTCCTGAACAAAAACAGGAGCTTTATAGTTTAGAACACAACTAAAAACGAAAACGTGTCCCAAAAGTTAAAATTTGGTGCTTTAACTTAGTTTTATTGAAGGTTCCAGTTTCAGCATGAAAAATAGTAATTGAAATTCGTTTCGGACTGAGTTAGCAATCCGAAATCGGAACTGGACAATTTAAATAAACGAGTACTTCATCAATTTCGAGGAACTTCCCAAACCGGACTTATCAAGTATGAGTTTGTGGCCAGATCTTCTGAACTTGCAATTGAACTTGGTACGGAAATTGATACTCGGAAATTAAACTTGAAGGGATAAGGAACTCTATTCTTTAAAGTCCTCAGCATCTTCTTTTCCCTCCTTTCTTTTGAGACGGGGCGTTGGTTCTCGAGAGGCAAATTGTTGCTTCTTATGAGGCAGGAGGAGAGAGAGCGTGAGAGAAAGTGAGAGAAAGTGAGAGAGAGAGAAGGAAGTCTCGTGCAGTTGCGTCCCATTGATCCAGGACGACGAAGAGTGTGTAAGTGAGAAAAGTGTCTCTTCTCTCTCTCTCTTTCTCTCTCTTTCTCTCTCTCTTTCTCTCTCTCTCTTTCCCTCCTGGAAAGCACTCTCACCTTCCTCTCCAGTCGTCGGTTCCCGTAGAGGCGGAAATGGGATTGTGGTTTGTCCTTTTCCTTTCTCCCGCTCTCCCTCTCCCCACGTCCTCTTTTTCACGCACTTCCCAAGGCAAAGGTAATAGAAGAAAGAGGGAGAAAGCAGATCGTGTAAGTAGTGGAGCAAAAACAGAGAATATGGAGCAGAAACTTCTGGGAGGGGGAGGGGAGAGGGAAAAAAGAAAGCCTTTGCATTTATTTATTCTTTTCCTTCCCTCCGAAAAAAAAGGATGCGTTTGAACGTTCCGTGTCTCTCTCTCTCTCTCTCTCTCTTGTTTCGTATTCCTTCTTTCTGCCTTTCATCTCCTTAGCTAATGTATCCGAAAATTAAAGTGTGCGCCCAAGCTTTTTCTCCTCCCTTTTTACCCTGAGACGAGAGGGAGAGGGAGAGAGACAGAGAGCCGATGGCCCTTGAGTTCGATCCGCAAGACTTTAATTATTTCTGGGTCCCGTGGGTCGTTTCGCATTGCGAAACACGGGACTCTCTCTCTCTCTCTCTCTCTCATCTCTTCCCGGCCACCTCCTTTACAGTGTGGAGATGCTCCCTCCATTTATCCCCACCCCTCCCCTCCCCCTCTAACGTTACACAGACAGGACATGCTGAGGCAGGCACTATGCAAGTTCATAAGAAGTAACGCAGTCCTTGCAACACTCTTGTAACCTTTCATCTCTGTGTCTCATTTTCTTTCTCACTTTCTCTCTCTTTCTCTCAATTTCGCTCTCGGAGTTGCTCTGTCGGTTTCTCCCTCTTTCTCTCAATTTCTCTCTCGGAGTTCCTCTTTCAGTTTCTCCCTTTTTCTCTTGGGTTCTTATCTCTCTCGCTCTCTCTTTTTCTCCTTGTTGCTCCGCTTTTCTATTGGGTTTTCCTTCTTCTCTGGTGTTTTCCCTCTTTCGCTTTCTCTATTTTTCTCTTTCGCTTTCTCTATTTTTCTCACTTATTGCCACTCTTGTTTTCTCTGTTTCTCTGTCTTTTGATTTCTCAGTTTTTCTGTCTCTTTCTCTGTTTTGTCTTGACTTCCTTCAGTTTCTTTTTTGCTTTCTCTCATTTCCTTTTTCGCGTTCTCTCTTGATTTCTCTGTCTCTCTTCATTCCTCTCAATTTCTCTTTTGCTTTCTTTCTTTTTCTTTTGATTTCTCTTAGTTTCTCTGTTGCTTCCTCTTGATTTCTCTCAGTTTCTCTTTTGCTTTCTCTCAGTTTCTCTTCTGCTTTCTCTCAGTTTCTCTTTTGCTTTCTCTCAGTTTCTGTATCTTTCTCTCGATTTTTCTTTGTCTGTCTCGATTTCTCTCTTTCTGTCTCGATTTCTCTCTTTCTCTTTCGATTTCTCCCTTTTTTTCTCGGGTTCTCCATATTTGTCTGTCATTCACTTTCCCGCTTTCTTTTTTATCCATCACGTTCTCTTTCGCCGTCTCTCATGCAACATAAATCTGTTCTTTTCTTTCTTTCTCTCCTTTCATATCTCTCTCCTTAATTTTTGCATTCTTTCTCTCGTTTACTCTCTTTCTTGTTTTTTCTTATCCTGTCTCTCTGTTTCTCCGTCTTTGCTTTCACTTTCAAGTCTTCCCTTGCTCCCCTCCTCGCATCCTCTCTTGTTCTTCCTGATGCTTCCCCTCTAATACTCTCAGTTTCTCCCTTGTTTTCTCTGTCACTTTCACTTTTGCTACCTCTCTCACCATCCTTTTAGCGCTGTCTCGCCCACTCTGCCTCACTCCCATATCTCCACCTCGCTATATTTTCCGATACTCCCGTCTTGTAGGACCCGCTCAGAAGGAAGTCGTCTTCGCCGTAAGATAGGAGGGTGAGGAGGAGGAGGAAAGGAAGGAGTCGGGCATATGAAATAGACAGGGGAGATTGGGAGGGCGGGAGAGAGAGAGAGAGAAAGGAAAAGGAAATGAGGATGATGCGAAATGGATGCCGGAAGCAAAGGGAGAAAGATTTGTGAAAAAGTAAACAAGGACGAAGGAGAAACGGAGGAAGAAGAAGGCTACGTAAGAAGGCAAAGAGAGAGAGAGATACAGAGAGAGACAGACAGAGAGAGACAGAAAGCCCACCTTATTCACATTCTGCTTCCAACATCTTCTGGGGCCTATCTCTTTTTCCTTTGTACTCTCTCTCTCTCTCTCTCTTTCTCTCTCTCTCTCGCTGTCTCTCTCAGCCCATGTTTTTCAGTAGGGGAAGACGATGATGGGAGAGGAGCGGCTTTTATCTCTCTTTACTCACTCAATCTTGTGTTGGTTTGAGCAATTCCAAGCCCCTCACCATCGCTTTCTCCCTCACTTTCTCCATCCCTCTCACTTTCTCCTTCTACTATCTCTCTCCTCACTCATCCTTCCACTCCGTGGCGAAATACAGAAAATTCCGTGGTGTATCCAAAAACACTTTCCCCCCTTTTTTTTACACAATACACATTTCCCCCGTACTTTCCCCCTTTCTCCCCAACAAAAAAGAAAGGAAACCGTGTCATTTGCTATTGTCGAGTGAATGTCTCAGTAACCTTTCTCCGAAGCAATACAAAAGACGAAGAACACTGTGTTCACTTTTTTTCCCTTATAGATGTTTCTAAACATAACAAAAGAGGCTAAAGAAGGAAGTGTTGGTTTGAATGTACGTTTTTTTGTAATTATTATGCATGTCGTATTTGGAGGGGGAGGAAATGGGAATAATAGAAAGTCAGAATGTACATAGGGATGAGTCATGGGGGGAAAGACCTAGTTATTGTGGAGTGCAATGGGAATGGAGGGGGAATTCTTGTACTTGTCATTGATGAGCTATGAGCATCGGAGGACTCATTTCTTATCTTGAGAGCATGTGCCTGTATCCTTCCCCCGAAAAAAAAAATTCTGTAGGGCTTGTGTCATATGAGTGTCTTTCTGGCACGGGAAATGTCTGGTTCTCGTCATGTGCTTTGGTCCCATCACCAACCACACGGCTGTTGCTACTGTTTCAACCAAAAAAAAAAAATTCGTCGCCATTCTCTTTGTCACAGGTTCGAATTTCTCTGCGCTCTACCCTTACATTCAGTATTTAACGCGTGAGTGTCTCCACCATGTTGTCAAAAAAATGTCATTCTTTTTTTGGTCTCAAGTGTCTCAGTCCTTTCCTACAGATATATATAAAATCCGCAAAAATACATATGTATCTGCATATGGATATGGATCTATACATAAGTATAGTACTTGTGTAGACGTAGATTTGTGGGAGTACCTATGCACAGTATAAATACAAGAGTCATAGTGGCCTGGTAATCCATAAGGGAAAGTAGGGCTCCGAACGAAGACGAATAATAATTCGAACGGAATATGTAATTCGAACGGAATCGCATCCAAATATTCTGGATTCGGTTCAATTGTAATCAAATACGAGTGCAAGTAAATACCGAAGTTGCTTCCTAAAACGAATCCAAACCGAATACAAATCTAGAATGAGTATGTTTATGTAAATTGGAATCGAATACGGATACGAATTCACAAAATACTCGATTCTGATTCTATTGATTGGTATTGGTAATGTCAATAATTTGCCTAAAAGGTGCGAAAGGCTAGTAGCACATGTAATTAAATCTTTAAGTTTTACGTGCATTTAGACACTTCAACGGTTTTAAATGACGATATTTTGGATTAAATTTAAATTGGATTCTAAACCAATTCGAAATACAAATCCGAATCGAATATTTTTCTTTAAGAATCGAATACAAACGGAATTCAAATGACAATGTCCCTCATTTTTTAAATCCAATTCGGGAGCAATATTCGAATCGAAAAATCAATCCGAATCCAAATGGTAGCAATAAAAGAGTTAAATTTTCAAATTCGAATCGAAAAATCAATCCGAATTCAAACGGTAGAAATAAAAAGGTCGAATTTTCAAATTGGAATCGAATACAAACAAAATCTTGAAAATATTCGATTCCTTCGGAGTTCTTATGGAAAGGGCTGGGACAGAAGGGATGGAAGTGTGCCTGTTTATTTTTTCATTTTGAGTAATGCGAAAGGGGAAATATATGTGATTGGATGGTTGTTTAAAATGTCCTTTTTGTTTTCCTGGAAACAGATCCGCCGCAGATTGTGGAGCGTCCTAAGGACTTGAGGGTTCGCGTGGGCTCCATCGCCACGTTCTACTGCCGGGTGACGGGAGATCCTCAGCCGCAGGTTTATTGGCGGAAGAATGGGAAGAAAGTGAGTCCGGCTCATTCCCGGATTGTCATCAACAACTACGGGGGCTTTGCCATGCTTCGCATCGAGCCCGTCCGACATCAACGGGACGATGCGACGTATGAATGTACGGCCGAAAATGGTGTCGGTGACCCCGTGTCCGCTCATGCTAACCTCACCGTCTTTGGAGGTAACCTTAACAGCCCTTCGTCTATGTGTTTTTTTCCCTCTTATATTAGGTCATAAAGGTCATACATCTTTTTAGTTCCAAGGGCCATTCATGTGTTTTTGTCATCAAGATCATACATACATATACATATATGTATACATATGTGTTTTTTCCGTATTATACCGTATGTTCACTGAAAATCGCAACCGACGCTTCTGCTTATAACTTCTCTACAACAAGGCGTAGACAGGAGCGCACTACCTTGTTGGAATGCTAAGAAATCAAGTTTTCAGAATTGATAAGCAATTTCATTCAAAATGATTACATTTAAAAATAATGACAAGTGAAACGCCTTAAAAAATCCCATGCTAAGCCAATGGGGGTTAACAAATTTTCGTACTTTGCAGTTTTAATTCATGCAATATTTTCGGATTGTAAATGAGAGCTTGTGGGAATTGAAAAAAGTCAGGCTTTCAGAATTGGTAGGTGTTTTTGTCTGAAACGCTTCTGTTCAAAAGGTGGGGGAATAAACGCATGCAGTTTTTCCCATGTTAGCAAACGACACCGCCAGCATGCTCAACCCTCTCAGAAGTGTTTTGAGGAACATTTCGCAAATAATCTGCCGACGCGAAGGAAACTCCCAATAATGTGGATATTGTTTAGTCAAATGATCTTGAATTTCCCGCCATATTTGTCATTATCAATTTCGTAAGTTTTACAATTGATAAAAGAGTAAAGGCTCTGGATAATTAAATCTTACTGCAAGTACTTAAATTCAAGTTTTGTATCTCTGATTAGAAAGTAAAATCTTTTGCAGTGAAATCTCCACATAGAAATTCAATTTTGCCGCTCCCGGAAAATTTCGAACAAGAAAGGGCGGTGAAAAACAGAAAAATACGAAATTTCGTTAAGATCCCAAAAATATTGGGAAAACTAAAATTGCACAAGACTAGAATTTGTTAAACCCCGTATGTTAACATGGGATTTTTTGAACGCGTTTCACTTCCCATTAATTTACAACTTGAAAGTTTTGAATAAAACTACTCATCAATTCTGGAAGCTGGATTTCCTAGCACTTGAGCAAGCTAATCCTCTCCTGTCTTCGCCTTGTTGTAGAGACGTTATCAGCAGAAGAGCCGGTTGCGTTTTTGGGCGAACATACGGTATAATAATACTCCTTTTTCCCGGATCTTTTTTTTTTTCGCGGATCTTTTCCCTGGTCGAGTTTATCCCATTTGAACTGGATATATCCCATTTCGGGATGGTTACATTGGTGTAAAAATGTCAAGAGGAAGCCCTGACACGAACGGGATGCTCTTCCTCGGAGCTGATTGAGCTACTTGAGCAAAGGGGCTTGTGTAAAGAAGAAGGAGAAGTGAGGAACAGAGGAAAAAAAGTCACATGGCACTCCTCAATGTCCTTGTAATTGAGCGAAGTGCTAAAGTGGACACTTGTACGGAAGCCATAAATCGGATTATGGACTCATCATATATATAAAAATGTACCACCCCATTTTTTTTGGGAGCATTCTGAGGAAAGAAAAAGAGGACGTGAGGGAAAAGGGGAAAAAAGGAGAGAGCGGAAGCGTATCCTGTGGATCGTTAGACATGAGGATGGAATAAGGGTCGGGAGTGACATGATCCGTTGTTGGATCGATCATTTCTCATCAAACTAAAATGTCTTTTGTCGAGAGTCGACACATCTTTCTCTCCCCCCAAAACTTCCCCTCCTCTCATCACCTGCTCTTTCCTCCCTGGAAATCCTCCTTTCCCTTTTTTTCATACCACAGAATAGGAGAGAAAATGTGGCAGTCAATTCGTGAGAGAATGTTAGGTCGACATGGACAAATCGTCAATTGGTACACTCGCACTGGGCCTGGAAATGGGATATTTTTTTTTTGCATTCGAAGGCCTTATAAGTACGGCTATATGTCTATAGTAACCGTTGTTTTCCATCTAATGTATATCTGCATATGTATATCTGTATAGCTTCCAAACGCAATGGTAGAGAGTGACCTTGGAAGGCAAACTACACCATACAATTTCTACATGTTCCCCTTTTCTTTATTCTTTTTTATTTTATTTTTCCCCCGTTATTTTTTCCCATCAAAAGGCTTGCCGCCCAGAAGAATTATAAATTGGTGGTTGTCGTGGGCGTGTGAGACGCTCTTTTTTTTTTGGTGGGGGAAAAAGTCAAAGTTTGCAGATTTTCCTTGTGATGTCCCATTCGGGGGAGAAAGTGTGTTATTCCCCCGCTTTATTCACCCACGCCGGTACAGATATTTGGTGTAATATTGGGTGTAGTTTCCCCACGCATTTACAGCCCTCCATGCAATTTTTTAGACAAACTTGGTTGAGTTTTGGCCAACTTTCATTGCGTGCTCAAAATTTCCTTTTCCCTTATCCATTATTCACTTGATGGTGGGATGGGAAAGAGTTTTTTCTTTTGGTTTTAATAATCCAAAAAATGTGGAACTCTTGGGTTGATTTCCACATTGGGGGAAGTGAATGGAGTGCGTGTTTAATGTGATGGAGTATACATAATTAATATTCAATTAGTCTTTTTTTTGCTCGGGTAAATGTGGGTGTGTGGCGGGGAATTTTGAATCGGGCGTTTCCTGTGAATTTGAGTGAATTCTGGGGAATGTCCATTACGTGGGTATTTCGCAATTTATGCGAATTTCGGGGGAAATACAAGCACTTTATATGGGGATATGTGCAATGTTTCCGATGCGAAATTTTGGTCATTACGAAATAAATTTTACAGGACTTTTTGCAATGTTTCCGATGCGAATTTTTAGCCATTACGAAGTAAATTTGACGGGGCTTTGTGCAATGTTTCCGATGCGAAATTTTGGCCATTACGAGACGTGAATTCGGAATTATTTCGCTGCGCTCCTTCTAAAATCAGTGGAGGCGGGCGCAGCTTGCGCTTTTGCATGTAAATTGCAGGGTTTTCGATGCATTTCATATTTTTGGGACACTCAAAATGTATGGACATTTCCCAATAAGGACTTCTGGTCACTTTGAAGGTGCAATACTTTGAACTATTGCGGAATCCTTCGGTTATTTCTTGACGTGTTTGCGTTCGTATTGCCTACTGTTTTTTACTGTATTCTTTGTAAAGTATTTTTTTACTGTCTTGGCTACACCCCATAATTTTCCTCTCAAGGGATTTGATCTCAGAAACTGACACAGAATTCGCAATAAAAAAAAATGTGCGTGGAAGATGTTGTAAAAAATATGAGGAAAAAAAAAGGATCCCATACGTCCATCTGTATAGTACTTTTCCAGGAAATAAGGCGTAGAAAAATTCCAGTTCATCCCCATTTTCCCCCTTGCTGGACAAGGAAGTGGTCAAATAAAAACGGGAGAAAGTTACTGTCTGTACAGCCATGAAAAAAGTGGAGAAGAGCATAAAAAGTCCTGTAAAACCCCCCATTTATTGTGGGGTTGGAGGGTGAAAGGAGAAACATTTTGGAATTCCAAAGCTCCTCATGTCCAGCTGCTGGAAGGCACGTTCATCTTCCTATAGAGATCTGATATATTTTTTCTAAATTTTGTTTTTTTACTCCCGCAAAATGATGAAGTATGTAGGTGTAGGTAGGTCCATTTGATTGGTTGTCCGCTGGAATGAGTAGGAGGAATGAAGATTGGGTTAAATCTTCCCCCGTCCATCTGAGAAGATCTCCAGGAAAAAAAAAATACACGGCCAACTGCACCCACCACACCAATGTTGATACTTGTGTGTGCTAACGGTTTACCTCCGCCTCCTTTCACCCAAACTCAAATTGAAATCTTCTCTCGAATTCCCTCTTTCACTCTCTCTCTCCATCCATCCCCTCCGTTTTTTCCGGGACATTACCCCCGATGATGGACTCAAGTGTAATGTCCACAACTGGGAGGGCATCAACTTCCTGTACTCAAAAACACACCCACAGAAAAACCCACCAAAAAATATACTCCTTTATTTTTTAAGCCTCTTGATCATCATCATGAGAATATTCCACTTTCACCCGACCACAAGGGAGAGAAAATCCTCCCCTCCCGCCCTCCTCGCATTAATTGCACACGTGATCAAAGGGATGGAAATGAGGGTGGACATCCCGGGGAAAAGGTGAGTGCTTTTTCCCAAGAAGAAAAGGGAGATAGCCGGGAAAAAGTATATTTCCTCTCCGCTTTCGTCCAAGGAGAGAGAGCGGGAGACTCTAGAGATTTCAAAAAAAAAGTTCAAAAAAGGGAGAAAAAAAAGGGAAGGGAAAATAGGAATCTAACCCTTTCCGTATACGATTCCTTCTACTAAATACATATATCGGCTTTGATCTTCTCCTGCCCCAGCGACCACTTCTCATCTTCCTCCTTGTCAGCCACTTCAACTCCCCGCTTTTGCCCCCCGAAATTCCTCCTGGACGTGGCTTTGAACTGGACCCACCAAGGCAAGGGCAGTCCTAACGCATTTGTACAAGTGGAGGAAGGGAGAGAAAGCAGAGCTCGGAAGGAATGAAATATTTTTTCAACATTTTTGGTTTGTGTTCGATTCGAATTTGGAAATTCGATTTTTTTTATTGCTAACATTTGGATTCTGATTTTTACGAATCGAATAATGCTCTCAAATTATATTGGATTGTCAAATTCGAAAAATATTCGATTCGTCGTGTATTCGATTGTTAAATTCGAAAAATATTCGATTCGTTGTGTATTCGATTGTTAAATTCGAAAACTATTCGATTCAGTTTGTATTGGATTCCTAAATTCTAAAAATGTTCGATTCGGATTTGTATTCGACTTAAATTCTAAAAATATTCGATTAAGTTTGTATTCGATTCTTAAATTTTAAAAATGTTCGATTGTAAAATTCTAAAAATATTCGATTTGATTTGTATTCGACTGTTAAATTCGAATCGAATGATTCTGTTTGTATTGGATTCT
>JAQGBT010007852.1:0-10489 GCA_034698585.1 Disparrhopalites patrizii
GGGGACGCAGTTGGAGATTGTAGTGGAGACCCGGCCCGGAAATGGGATCTTTCTTGGTAGTGTGTTGATGAAGGGGGTTTTGTTTTCATCTTGGAAGAGGGGACATTTGAAGAGAATTGGTCCGGTGGACATCCAGGTGCAGAGCATGATCACGAAGATCACCGAGTACGGGAATTCCAGTGACTGTGTCACGGAAAGGGAACTCAAGTCCTTTTGTTATTGCTATGGTAACAGTTAGCACATTACAGCGTTCCCAAGCACGCAGGTCGACAGACCGTTGCTGGATTGAAAATCTGGGAAGAGAATTAATAAATAAATACTTGTACAGGTACATTACATATCTACGGGCTACGGGTATACCTAATGTAATAATTTGTGTTTTTGTGTTCTGTTAACGTATTAACGATTTAATAAAGCATATTTATTGTAGTTTGTAATACATACTTATAGCTACACCTATGTATTATGCAAAATTTACACCCAGCGAATTTTTTATTGGGTAGCATAGCAGGTAGTAAGTAATTGTAATTTGTACTTATTGTAAATTGTAACTTTGTAACTAGTAAGAAAAATGTCTGTAGTCTTAGCGTTTTCATTTTGTCATTTGTTGTCTTGATCGTTGTCATTGTCAGTCCAGGTCCAGGTCCAGAATAAAACAATAATAAAATTGTCACTTGTCTGATAAGTGATGTGATATGTGATGATGATGAGTCACTAGTCACTACGTCACTAGTCACTATTCTCACTTCTCACTATTCAATTCACTATTATCTGTATTGTCAATTGTCATTGTCAGTGTCAGTTTCAGTTGTCAGTTTTGTCAGTGTATGTACATATGTATTTGTGGAATGATCAGCCAGACAGCTGATTGAGCTGATTGATCAGCGCTATTCGCTATTTTTTTTATTCAGCGTAAGCTTTTCAAAAGTAAACAAATAAAAATAATCAAAATTGACTGCAGAAGTTTATAAAAGTCCACATCTAAGAAGGGAGTGGGAACAGGTTTAACTACATTATTGAATGGTAAATGGTATCTATGTATGTATTAATATACCATTTGTATAATGGTAAATGGTATACGATAAGCGCCCTGTTGCTGGTTAATTGGACACGGAAAATCTGTGACGATTTTGGGACGCCCACGCACTTTCGTGCGAACACGAGCATGAAATGCACACTTGACACTTATACTTGTGTATTTTTATTTCACTTTGCATTGCATTTAGGTTTGGATGGACGCTTGGAGACTTTGAAAATTTAAAGAGTTAGAGATAGGGTGAACAATTGAACAAGGATTGCTTGAGGTGGAAATGTGGTAGATACCGAACTTCTCTGTTACCCAATTCTGAGTTTCCGAAATCATGATTGTCACCTGCGGACGTCCTTGTGGGCCATGTTGCTGCTGCTCGAGACGATGCATGCTTTTGCGCACCGGCTGCCTAGTGGTTGCTTGCTGTGAATTTGTGAGTTAACCCGAACCTACCAAAAATAATGTTCACCTTCAAGTGAACCCCAACATTGTAATGTAATGTTATGTTACACACGTATGTACATACATGCATGGAATTCTAAAATGAATATCGTATTTGTATTTGAGTTCTTCGGTTGTGCGGTCATTTCCGGGAGCTTGGGAGCAGCAGCGTCCACGTACATCAACGAGAACGAATTAAAATCAATTTACACGGACAAGGAGCTTGAATATGTGTGTAAGTCTGTTCTGAATTGATTAATGATTAACTATAAGTAGGCTACATAAGTAGCCTGCATTGGCAGAATGAAATCCTAGAATTAACACTAATATCATGACATATAAAATTCTCGTTTTTCACTGGAAAGCAGATATTGCGTACTTATGGCAATCAGGAGTAGCCTTTTACTTCATCATCCTGAGCGGAATCACACTCTACGCATATCTCCGAGTAAGCTGAACCTTATTTTGTATTAGAAATATAAAACTTGTATTAGCTGGAAAAAGCATGATTATCCCAAATAATTTCTCCAGCGAAACAAGCCCTACCTCATTGTGTACATGGTGGGCTGCACAATATTTCACGTGGCTGCCCTCATCGGAATTTACTGGTCTCACAGCCGAATTCACTTTTACTACATCATGGTCCCCGTGACCTTCCTGAGGGCCTACTTCATTTGGGTCATTTGGTGCTTCTGGCTCGAGATCAAGATGTACCCCGAGGGATTCCCGCCCCCGCACAAACCGGCGAAGGTCGAGGATTCGATGGAGTTGATGGTGCCCAATGTCTCCGAGGCCTCCACCTTACGGATTAGGGGCGATGGCTAAATATGAATTCCTCTAAATAACGTTCTCGGTACTGCCAAGTTGCATTAAATAATTAAATCCCGATAAATAAAATGCGGACTCTCAAACTCTTGATGTATGCCCCATGTCAAGGCTTTATTATTGTTCCTTAAAATAAAATCAACTGCTTTGTTCCCACACGTTGGCTGTGGAAGCTAAACATATTCAAGCCGTTGTTTGGCAGATATACGAATTATTTTTGCTTAGTTTACTCATTTGCAATACAAGTGCTTCAATGCCAATCCACGAAGCAAATAACTATACAAGAAACGGCAAGTAAGAAGAACGGAATTAGTAGATAACTGATATCGCCAAATCTTCGTCGAAATTGTTCAAAGAACGAATGCTGCGACTAGTAACCAGTCATATGGACCGAGATCGATGCGAATTCCATCGATAACGGCTTTCATCTCCGCAATTTCAACCTGCGGGGATAGCAAATATTCCTGAATATTACTAAAAGAGAATATGCATATATGCATATGTATATGGAAAAATGATCATGAAGAATGCATTCCAAATTTCCTAACCTAAAATAACTAATGCATTAAAAATAATTAATAATAGAAAATAGAATATATGTACAGTTATCAGTTATTTTGTACCATGATCACAGATTGCGTAACCATCATGGAGGGGAACCAGACAATCCCAAATTGCTGGAGCATGCTGGCATGCTTGAGAGACAAAAGCCTTGAGGCGAGCATGAAGCCCATTAAGCTGAAAGTCAGTATGAGGACGAGGACCGTGGGGATGACCGTATCTCGGGTCAGATCTAGCTGCAAATGACCATTTACGGTTACCCTTTAACCCGTTACTATTTACATTTACCATGTCATATTTTAAAAGCAACTCCTCAGAGCTCCGAATGAATCGAATATTTTCAAGATTTGATATGTATTCGATTTTAGAATTTAACAAATTAGTTTTAGATACATGTGCTAAGAGCCCTTCGCACCATTTAGGCTAATTATGGAAAACCAATACGGATCAATAGAATCGAGTATTTTGTGAATTCGTACATCCGTATATTCGATTCGGATTTATACTCTACTTTATTTATTAATACTCATTCTAGATTTTGTATTCGGTTTGGATTCGTTTTTGGAAGCAATTTCGGGATTTACCTGTACTCGTATATTGGATTCGAATTGAACGGAATCCAGAACATTTGGATGATTTGGATTCGATTCGGTGTGAATTCGGTTCGAATTCGAATATTATTCGATTCGTTCGAGCTCTAAAACTGCTGCAGCAAGCAACAAAAATAAGTCAAATTACTTGATTGGTTCCCGTGAGCATCGCCAAGCACCCATAAGTGGCGGCGAGGGTGATCATCACCGTGGGAATGAGTGGTGTGCGCATGGCACAGTACAAGGCACTTCCGGCCAGAGTCAAGCAGAATGTCTATTAAAAAAAATCATCCCATTTTTTCAAGTTTTAAATTAAAGTGCTGGAATTTCTGGAAAAATATGTTTGCACCATAGTAAAAGGGAGGTAAAAAAAATGTACATAAATGAGCACCACGATGATGGTCCCAGCCAAGGATTGACAGACGACGGTAGTTCGCAGGAAAATGAATATTCCGAACAAAAGAAAGCTGCGTGATGGGAATAATGGCATAAAAATGTTACAATCTGAATGTTTTGAGTAGGTAAATTATATTTCTCCAGGGAAAAAACTCATGTCGGGATTTTTCGGCCGAATTAGTGACGATTAGTAATTTTCGGCCAAAAATTTGTCTCTGGAGAAATAGAATTTAGTTACTTTTTAGAGTTTAACTACAGTTGCTAATGTCATAAGACGGACTTCGAGGAAGGTCAAAGGTCACTTACAGTGGCAGAGTCACCGTCCAAAATTCTGTCTTGACATATTCGGTGAATTCCGGGGCAAAAGGGAGGTAGGGGGAGACCATGGTGATGGAAGTGGCCACAAACCATTTAAAGAACTTGACGGACAGCACTTTGCCCAGAAATGCACTTCGGAAGGGAAGTTCTTGGAAGCGGACGTCCACCACGTGGATTCTCCGCCGCTGTCTGGATCTACACTATAATTCGTCTCCATTTATCCTTTAAATAAATATGTTAATTTGGAATTTTTATAGATAAATAATTTTTTTTTGCCGAGACGCTTCAAAACGAACCACTAGAGCATCCAAAATCTTCCGACGAGGCTCCTTCTTATCCTTCCGAGGCGGCCTTTTCCCTCGTTCTTGTTGCTGGGTGAAAATATTTTGGACCAGGTATTCCAAATTTTCGAACTTGGAAGGAGTCACATTTGGAGGGAGTTGCTTCCTCTCCTCTCTTTCTTTCTCGCTGGGACTGTTCTCATCCTCAAAAATGACTCTCATGTCATTGTTGGACGGGTCTTCTGGAGGTGGAGGAAGATAAACATCCGGATCTGACTTTTTCTGTGGCAGCAAAGCAGCTTTTGTGGAGCCCTGGGATGTTTTGAAGGAGGTGGAAGCACCCGTGGCTGGATGGATGGAAAATGCAGCTGGAAAGTTGTTGGCATAAGTGGAAGTCTGAGGTAGATTGTCCGCTGAGGAACATCTCATGTTTGCTCGAAGTTTCGTATCAAAACCTGATGGATTCGGCACTGATTTGGAGACATTTGTCGGGATCAGGAGAATGGCAGGGACTGATTCTTCCTCCAAGTTGGCATTGGTCACGTCCCCTATGACAGCCTCAGCAGTGGTTGAAGCAGAACGGCGCATTTTTCTCTTCTGTGGATTCTTTTTCTTAATGTTTTGGGTATAGACTTCCCAGGAATTTCAGATTTCAAATAATTTTCAAACGCTGGGCCGCATCAATGTCACTTCCGATTCCGAAATTCCGATCCGGAATTTTAGCAAATGCACTTGGAATAATTTTGAATTTGACAATTGATTGAACTTCGACGAGTCGAAAGTCGAAACGTGCAACGGTACAACGAAGGCTTAATCATTTATGACTTAGCTAAGCTAAGATTACCGTAGATTTCAGCTTAAAATTCCAGTTCCAATTTCAAGTGTATCGTGTTTGTATTTGTGTAGTACGTAGTACGTACATATGTATATGTATGTATGTATTATACGTATGTATATTATATGTATTATCTTATTTTATTTAACATCTTTGGAAAGAAAATTTTGAAAACATGAGCTGATATCTAATCATACGTTATACTATGCAATATAAAATATAGCATACAATATACATATATGTATATGTATATGTACACCAGAAGTACTGAAGTACGCGTGACATAAAAGCATACAACAATGAACGACGCAAGAAATAAAAACTATTTAAAAAAAATTATATGCATCAATGCATCATGTACGATGCATGCTAGCGTTAGCAAGTTAGCATAGGCATAGGTAAGCAATTGTAGATTGTAGTACAACAATGACACGATGACAAATGACAATGTCCTTTACTTTTCCTCAGGAATGCCAGGAAATACCCTACTAAACGAACGTAAGTGATTTATGATACTTAATACTTATGTATGATCCGTAAAATCCTGCAATATTGTGATTTGTGGTGTGAATTAATAAATTGCGAATTTTAAATAACGACAACAAATTATGTTACGTAGTTACAGAGAAAGTTACAGAGAAAGTTTCCAGCAGAAAAAAATTGCTCTATTTAACTAAACTGTGTATTGCATTGTTATCAAAATGCCGTATGGGTGCGATGGTAATTTAAAAAAAAATGAATATAATTTGCTTCGTAATATCGTAATTCGTAATCGTAAAATCGCCTTCATTCAAGTAAATATGTATGTATAAAGTATAAATGTATATTATATACAATATCCTTGTTTTTTAAAATTGCTGACATAATGAGCAAGAGAAATATTTTTTTTGTTTACACACGGGATTGGGATTCCATTATTCCATCGAGAAATGCAGAAAAGAAAGGGAATAGGCAATGAAAAACTTAGTACGCGGACAAATGTATCGATGTATCAAGGGAATGAGCCGTGTGGAGGAATAAGTATAGTGAAGCAATTCTGCCCTTCCAAAATATCCGCTACAACGAAGTTTTGCCATACGCCTTCACGTGTTCCTACAGAAAGCAAGCGCCGAAGAACCAATCATCGTCCGAGACGGGAAATCGCCTCCCGGCAATAATGCATTTCACTTCAAAAACGAAGATCTGTGGGAGAGCAGAAAATGTATCCTTGTCAGTGTCACCATCATTTTTACAGTCAATCCTTTTGTAATATAACCGGAAAATATGCACGTGCACAACGTCCACTTATAAACACTATCTTGTAGCTAATCGAGCACATGTACGTATGTATTTTACCAAGAAGATGACAAATGTGGCCACCAGCACCGGGAGCCAAAGTCGAACAAGCTCTTGCCACTTGATCTTGAAGCCCATTTTCAGATTCAGCAAAATGAAGCACAAAAGTGTGATCGTGAAGGCCAGAGCCAGGGCCACGCCGGAAAGAACAGCGAGATTCGCCTTCATGATTTGAAACTATGAACAATACAAAAATCACGCATAATTCAGTACAAAGTACAAATACAAATGTGCATAAGTGTACTATTATGTATGTAAGTACATACATGCTGCAGGGACAAACTGAAGATGGCAAAATGCTATGATTATGGTCGGATTGTTCAATAAATAATGTCGTTAGAGAGCACCTTTTTGCACCATGTTGCCCCGATGAGAAGGGAAGTTGAGAGCATCAGAACCAACAAGGTGACCAGAAACACGTGAGATTTGAAATGAACAGCAACTGTCCCAATTACAAAGGCTGAAGTGAGTCCCTGTAGAATTAAATAGTGAATTATTATGCACTTATTTTTGCAAGAATAATCCCGCATTTTAATGAAAAATCATTTGTAAAGACTATATATAAAGACTCTTCTCAATAGTCACTAGTATTCCTATTAATAATCCATAATGTGCATATGTACATACATTTATAAACCATCAGGCATGTAATTTTGTAGGTTAATAATGCCATTTTCTAGTTTTTACCCCAACTTCACCCCACTTTGAGTAGCACAAGCAATAAGAATTAAGAATACCATGAAAATGTAAAGAATTGCGGACCTCCGAAATGATCTGCGGATTTTGTGGGGGAACCAACGGATGACGACCGCAAGAGCAAAATATGTGACTCTTATTTTTTGAAAAAAAAATAATAATCAATTTTAAAGCGTGATTTTAAGGACAATAATATGAATTAAATATTGCAATCAATTATTATTTAAAGCGTGATTTTAAGGGCAATAATATGAATTGAAAATTGCAATCAATTATTACCCGGGCACGCACAGCCAAATCTCACTATTTCCTCTTATACAAGAACGAATGGAGCTGCAAAGTTAGGAGAGAAAATTATCAAACAAAACAATTACAAAAATTAAATACACTGGACAACACTTGGCACGTTCTACTTACGGCTGGAGAGTAGCTAACAATGCTCCCGAGACGGGGAAAAGAAGCTGCATTACTTTGGCCAGTAGAAGCCGACTAAAGAAGAGGTTTTGCTCAGCTTCCGTCTGAAGCCCGGTGACGGTGTAAATCCGACAACAAATGACTGACAATGGCGGCACACTAGGCTATTAAAAACGGATTATTATAAATTATTCAATATTAAACGTCCCCCAAAAGGGTTGAAAAGTGTCGGAAATATATGAATGCACGCGAATTTTCCTATGAATTTTCCTATGAATTTTTCTATGAATTTTCCTATGAATTTTCCTATGAATTTTTCTATGAATTTTTCTATGAATTTTTCTCCAGATACATTTTTAGTCCCAACTGGCTTGAGCTCAATTGCCGCTGGCTGCTTGTGTGGCCCCAGCAAGAAGGAGCCGATCCCCTCCACTCCCGCCTTTTCCTCCACCTCAACGTCCGCCTCCACCTCCTCCAGGGCTTTGTGAAACGCTTGGCGGTTATCCATGAAAGATGTTTTATTACTCAATAGTGTCTCACTCGAGGCCATCCTGCCACTTGGCTGAGCTTTGAGGAAAAGGATGTCATTGTTGTCCAGAAGTTCCCCAGCACCTTCTTGCTCCTGATCCACGTAGAATCGGGGATGGTTCACCTGCGTCGTGACTTCCAGGGGGACTGGGACAGCAGGCCGCTGGAAGGTTCCGGATTCTTCGAACTGAATGGATTCGTCGGTGGTGGGGAGCGGATGTGGATTTGGGGAAGAATTACTGGTGATTCTGAGAGAGGAATCGAAAGTTGGGGTGGAAGTTGTAGCTTCGTTCAAGGATATTGCGTTGGTGCCTCCCGTCCCGGTATCCACGTGATGAGCCAGGATCTGCCGTACCTCTTTGGCTTGGATTTTGGCGATTAAGCCCGACATCGTCTTTCTTGTCCAGACCAGACTCACCACACTCCTGCTCCTGCTCACTTTTAATTCCAGCAAAGCAACTTCCCGATTTTGGCACCTGCACTGGAAACTAAACCGGTTTACTTTTACTGTATTGATAATGCCAGCGTTCCGATTTCCAAGCCGATTCTACGAATTTCAGATGATTTCGGATTCAGAATTTTGGGAACTTCCGAATTCCGAAATTCGATAATCTAAGAATAGTGTGGAATTAAAGCAAAATTTTATACGACCGAGACCGAGCCCAATGCGCAGTCCAGGATGACTTATATCACTATATCGCCACTTCGCCTCAGTAACAGCTTTCCAGCATATCATCGTACATAAGGATTACATATGACTGGGTCCATTTTGATACTTAAACGACGATATGCATAGGAATGTACAAATATTATATGAGCGTTAGTCGTATTCCACAAAATTTTTGAACGTTATTCGGAATCGGAAAGCCTCTTAGAGAAACAATTATTACACTTAAATTTACCTAAAGATGGATGTGACATGGCAACAAAGATACAATATTAATTATTATGTGTACCGTACATGCAGAATGTACATTTGTAGATATTACTTATGTTTATGGATGTCTAGAATGAACAACAATATTCTTGGTTCTACTTGTTACGAGTTAGGACATTAGAGCTAAGGATATATTTTGCTAACATCTTCACAGATACATTACACGCATGAGTAGATCACACCACGATGACTTTACTTGCTCATGTAATATTCGAAGAGAAGCAGGATTTCAACAGTTGCAAGTTGCAAGTCGCAAATGGTGAAAGGGTCACGGGTCACTCCAAAAACTATTTAGTTTTTATCCTCCTGGTCATCCGGTAGGCACATCTGTAATGCATTAAAACGTTGTGTTGTTGGTATTTTATATTATAATTACTTAAAGGTCACACAGAAGCTTTCAAAAGTAACGGCGAATAATGTTGAAATGGATCTCACCTCTACAAAGGCATAGCGAAAACACTGGCCCACCGCCATGAAGGAAGAGCAGAGCTTGTCCTCGTCCTTGGACAATTTTCCATCTGAACAAAATACATAATAATTCAAAACGAATTTTGCGTACTTTGGAACTATTTCATTGTCTTGAGAAATAATGATGAGATAATGATAAATACAGAAGAATATGGATGCGTTCAGTACAATTACCGATTTCCTTCACGCAGTTCGTGAGCATATCTTCCAGCGTTTTGCTCTCCTTCTCCGGAGCCACGGATTTGATGTACTCCAAGACCTTCGGAAGCAACACGTGCTCACCATCCTCGCTTATCTGCGCTGGAACAAACACCATATTTACAATCCGTTATTCAAAAAAAAAAAAATTAAAAATATTGCAACTAATTCAAAAATTATAACGGGTAAACCGAATTATTATTATCGTACTGGAATTTAGGACTTACGAAGCCGTGAGACTTGAGCAAACACTGTCCATAGCACTAAAAACAATGATACAAAAAACGTTAATTATTTATGGACAATTTCTCCCAAAAAAATGGACGTCGTTACACGCAAAAGATTTTATTTGGCAAAAAAGTGCTGAAAGACACTAACCGGATATTCTGCATCACTAATCTTCCAAATGGTAACTTCTTTCGGAACTCCAAGACACTCCTTGGTGAGCTCCACTTGCTTGGTGCTGTAGTGCATGTCGTGAATGTCACATACAGTTTCGTTTAAAATTGAGGATGAAGCCTGTTTGAATTAATTTTTACAAAAAAAATGAATTAATTTATACAAAAAAAGGAATTAATTTTTACAAAAAAAGGAATTAATTTTTACAAAAAAAGGAATTAACTTTTACAAAAAAAG
>JAQGBT010007853.1:0-10487 GCA_034698585.1 Disparrhopalites patrizii
TTTTTCTTTCTCTCTTTCTCTCTCTCTCTTTCTGACTCCCCCGTGCCCTTCATGTTCCTATTTTTATCCTTCTCCTCCTGCATTTTTTCTGTTCTGTCTTGCCTCTCCCTCTGCCTCTTTGACAAAGGCCAAAGATTATCCCTCCAATTAATTTGTTCTCCTCTTTTACTTTCTCCCACAATTGCATACGCAAAAAAAGTTCCTAGAATTTTCCAGCCAAGAACCTTTTATTTGTACGTCAGCTCCTTTTTTTGACATTATACAAAAATTCCACGTCTATACGAGAGTTCCTTGTCGGTTCGAGTTCAATTTTCAAGTGTAAATTTCGGTATCAAGTCCAATTGCAAGTGCGGAAAATTTTGGCCAGACACTCTTGGTAAGTCAGGATTTTAGAAGGTACTTAAAATTGATTACGTTTATTTAAATTGTCAAATTTGGAATTCTGATTGCCAACTCAGTCCAAATTCGATTTAAATTAGGAATATTTTGCATGCTGAAACTAGAACGTTCAATAAAACTAAGTTAACGCATTAAATTTTAACTTTTGGATTACGTTTCCGTTTTTAGTTGTGTTCTAAACTATAAATCTGCTGTTTTTGTTCGGGAAACAATGTCCCTCGTCATTTTATCTAGAAAAACTTGATTAATGGTTGCAATTGAAATCGCAATTATACCCGCGGGTACCAATTGTGAGTTCAATTTCGTATTAACTTCTGGAGTACTCCTGCAATTTCGAGTACTCAGTGTGGCACTTGATTAGGTAAACTTGAAATTGGTACTTATTTCTCCTTGATTTTTTTAATCCAGTTCGAGTTCCGCACAAATCCCGGCATGAAAAAATTTCAAGTACGATTTCAATTTCCAACTAAAAATATAGCACTCAATAAGGAACTCTAATGCTTATATCCTCTTGTATAACAATCACCCACGCGTGACAATGAAGGTACTTTTCCCATCACAGGAGCAACAATCCTTTGACAATCTTCCGCTATCAAGTAATTAACATGGAGGAAAATGCCTGAGGCCATCCCTTTTCTCGGATCTCCCGTAATTATAATGTCTGTTGGTGTTGGCAGTGACAAAATGATGACTTTTTTGAGTACGAAGTTTTAGCAATTACTTTTCTCATTTCCTTTCAGGTTGATTATATTTGAAATAAAAAAAATACAAATTGTGGCAGAAACGTGCAAAAATAGGTTTCTGTAGAAAAAAGGGAAATTCCAGGGAAAGCGGGGGAATTCGGCCCCAAGAAAGGGAAAGTGAGAGAAAACACAGGAAGGACCAGGGAGAAAGTCGGGGAAAAGATTATTTTAAAGGCTCCGGCTAATCCGAAAATCCTGGAGATAATAAAAACCGTAGGAGCGTGTCGTCACGGTAATAAAAAGTGATTCATCCGATGAAACGGATATGTATGTCCATGTATAAAGATTGGGGAGAAACAGCAAGGGTATTAATGACCGGAAAAAAAAATCCTGTGGCTTTGACTTCCAAGTCTCGGATAGTAATTGAGAGGTACGGAGAGAGATTGGGATCCGAAGGACTATTCGTCATTTAGTGTCAAGCATGTCAATTAGAATGGAGCCAGGGAGTTTTTGGGCATTTGGGCGGAGGAGGAAAGGACCGGGGATTGGGGCCAAGAAATTAATAGTGTTTTGGGCTAGTTCCCCGGAGAAATTAAAGGCATATATGTACCTGCATAGGGGCGTTCGTGTTCAACGTCCTGCTATACAGCATCAGCTTTCAGCTCAACTTTGGGTTCATTTCCATTTTAAATTGGATCAACAACTCTCGATCTGGGCCTCAGTTTCTCATTGGGTTATATGTGCATATATTTCCCAACCGCCTTTTATATTTTCTCCGACTATTTCTCTGGTATTTTTCCTCGGCTCAACTCGCTTTCTCTTTCTCCTGCGTTTGCTTTCACAATTTGTATGTGCTAGATCTGGTGCTTTCTCCTTCTGTAATTTTGCCGTATTTCTCTCCCACACTTTACTTTTTTGTCGCAAATCTCTGTTTCTCTGTCTTTTATATTTTTTCATCTTTTGTATCTTTTTCATTTGTATTCCCTCTTATTTGCATGTTTTTTATTTTCTTTGGTTTTCTTTATTTTTATCGCATGTTTTGTTTGCCTTTTTGTCTATTCTTTTCTCTCTTCCTTGCTCATTTGCCTCTTAAGCTTTCTCTCTTAATTTCTCTCTTTTGATTTTGCTTTCTCTCTTCTGATCTTGCTTTCTCTCTTCATTTCTCTTTCGTTTTCTGTTTTTTTATTATTTTTCTCTTAATTTCTCTTTCGTTTTCTGTGTTTCATTATTTTTCTCTTAATTTCTCTTTCGTTTTGTGTGTTCCATTATTTTTCTCTTAATTTCTCTCTAGTTTTCTCTTGTTTATTTTTTTATCTTAATTTCTCTCTCGTTTCCACTTGTTTATTAATTTTCTCTTCATTTCTCTCTCGTTTCCACTTGTTTATTAATTTTCTCTTCATTTCTCTCTCGTTTTCTCTTTTTTATTAATTTTCTCTTAATTTCTCTCTCCTTTTCCTATTATTCTGATTTTCTCTCTCCCTTTTCCTTTTATTATAATTTTCTCCCTCCGTTTACCTGCTATTCTGACTTTCGTTCTGATTTTCCCTTTCATTCCGATTTTCTCTCGTCTTTTACCTTTTATCCTGATTTTCTCTCTTCTTTTTTTATTTTCTATTAATTTTTTTCTTTTTGCTCAGTCTCTCTTGGTTTGCTCTATTTTAGTTCCTGGCTCTCTGATTGTTTCTTTTCTCTCGCTTGTTTTTGTCATTTCTCCTTCCCAAGTTTCTCTTCTGTTCTCATCAATCTCTTCTTCCCTTATTTAATTTATCATTCTCCTTTCAAACTTTCTCCCTTATTGTCGTTCTCATTCCTCGATTCTGTTTTATCCTTCTGTCTCCTCACTTTCTCTTTTACTCTGTCGATTCCCAGTCTTCCTTTCATTTTATCCCTTTTCATCACTTCCCTCATAATTATTTTAATTCCCATTTTAACCGCTCTGCTCCCCATCGGCTTTCTCTCTTGTCAGTTCCTTATTTTCTCCCATTTTCCCATCTGCTTTTCTTTCCGCTCAAACATGATTGGTTTTATTGTCTCAGCGTACAACTTTCTCTTTAACTTTCTTCCCCTTACGCATTCCATTTCCCTTTCGCCATTACTCACGCTTCCTGGTCCCCCACAAATATTGGTGAAAGTCAAACCGTTGGCACACATACCAGCTTTCCCTAAAAGCACATCCGGATCACTTCCCCAGAAGCGCTTTCTCCGGGTGACACAAAGAGAGAATTTGAGGAATTTTGTGGCGGGCGGAAATTCAATGGAGGGAAATGCATGAGTGGTATGTTTTTCCATATGAGTAATTACAATCTCACAGGCCTTTCCCTCACTAATAATCCCCCGTGGGTGTTCATGGGGATATGATTCCGGAATAATTGAGTTGAGCATGTTAGACTGTCGGCTGGAGCTGGCAAAAGTCATGGCTTTTTAAAGTCACTGAAAACCTTGCACATGCATGAATAATTCCCAATGCCGTCATGCCATTTTCTCCGCACCTCATTATTTATTTATCTGTCGCTCCTCAAAGAGGAGAAAGCGAAGGAGACGAGATTTTGTGGGGAAAAACACGCTCATATGCACATTCGTAGGCGTTGAATCTCTCTGCCATTGACATTGCAGGAACCTCATGAATCATGTGGGACTTTGTTGATTTCCCAACATTGTGTAGGCGGAGTCATTACGATTTACTTGTACAGAAGGGAAAATATTCACAACCGCAACCACGTTTAGTATTCTGTGATTTGAATAACAGGGAAGTGATATCATCTATTTAAATCCCTATTGTTTTACAAAGGGCTGTTGTACAAGAGTAAGTGTAACCTTGTTGTACTGGGAATTAGCCCTTTCAGAATTGGTACTCTTCGCGATTGTCAGTAGATGCATTTTTCCGTTAATAAATAAACGCATGTGAATTTTAATGGGATTTTTCCGTGTGTAATCTGTATGCACGTATGTATGTATAGATTATATATTTATATATACTAATACATACCAAAATAGACATAAGCTGGGTCAAGTCCAGAAAGCTTTCATGGAGGAATAGCGTCGTTGCATGCACTATGCATTTTTCTTTACGAAAATGCATACATTTGAACGGGAAACTTTATATTTAGAATAGTTAATTTAGGTATATATATTAGATTCTAATGTATTTATGGTTTTTTAACTTGCTTTTTTACTTAATCTATGCTTCAGAAAAATATATTTAATTTTTATTTACGAAAATTTAGGCAATTTGAATTGATTGAACTTATTTGTACGTAATTTTAAAATCATTTGAATGGATTGAATTTAATTTTATGTAATTTTACATAATTTGAATTGATTGTTATTTCCACGTAATTTTACATAGTTCGGATTTATGTAATGTATTTTCAAGTAATTTTATGTAATTAAAAGTTTTTAAATTTAATTTGTGTAATTTCATGTAATTCAAATTTTTGCAATTAAATCTGTGTAATTTTGTGTAATTCATTTAAATTACTTTTAAGGGATTTTATACACCTAATTGTGGGATTTATTTAATATGTTTTTGCGTAATTTTTTGTAACTCGAATTTAATTAATGTGCTTTTATTTTATATAATTTTATGTAACTTGAATTTAATTAATGTGTTTTTATTTTATATAATTTTACGTAACTTGAATTTAATTAATGTGTTTTTATTTTATATAATTTATATAATTTGAATTTAGTTAATGTGTTTTTATTTTATATAATTTATATAATTTGAATTTAATTAATATCTTTTCACGCAACTTGAATTTATTTCCATATAACATAGTTACGTATGTAGATATAATATAAATTTATTAATTTATGTTCACGTATAATTACACATATGTATGTATTTATGTAATTTCGACATATTTAATTGATTTATTTTTAAGAAAGCTTATGTAAGTTGAATGTACAATTGTACTAATTTGTTTTTATGAATGTACTTTTAATTAATTTATAATTACGTACTTTTAATTTCTGCAATGTACATTTAGATAAATTTAGGTTTCCACATCACTAACTTACGTGTAATTTATTTTGATTTGGAATTAGCCTTTGACTTGCAATTGAAAAAAATATTTCGACCAAATTTTAGTTACAACAAAAATAAATACCCTCGGGGGATCTCTTTGTTTGCCTTTAAACAATTACCTAAACCAATCCGGACTTTATCCAGCTTGTGTCCCATGTACAGGCTTCTATACGATTTATTTAAGTAAACCCAAGAACATTCCCCATCGAACAAATTCCCGTGTAATCAAAATAAAGGAACCAATCAAAAGTTATTTAAGGTCCAAAGAAGCAGAAAAAAGAGTGTAGTTTATTACCTGAGCCAGGGTGGGACAGGATGAACTTGAGGGCCCAAGTAGTGCATGTTGAGAACGACGACTGTCGCGATGACAGAGACGGATGTAATGGCCATCACACATGTCAGGTAAATCCCTGTTGAGAACACGTTAAACATGTCACAGTTTACATTTAGAGCTTTCCCCCCAAGGGCCAAGACCTTTCTCCAACGTGACTTGTATTTTTTTTCTTGTAATTTTTTTTTTATGCCCTCTTTTATTCTGTCCTTGTTATTCCACTTTGGCCTTGTCTCAAAGCCCCTTGACCGACTCGTCCAATACGTTTTGTGCCCGCAATTCAACTGACATTTGTATAGGGGCACTTTCTCCATTTGTATTATATAAGGCGCTTTCTCCATTTGTATTATATAAGGCGCTTTCTCCGTCTGTATTATATTGGACATTTTCCCCATTTGTATTATACCAGGCGCTTTCTCCATTTGTATTACATGGGACATTTTCCCCATTTATATTATATGGGACATTCTCTCTATTTGTATTATACAGGACATTTTCCCCATTTATAGATCACTCTCTGGGTCTATGTTTGTGTATAGTGTAATTTCTCAATTTGTATTATATATAGAGCACTTTCTGCCAATCTATAGTGCACTTTCTCCATGTAACTTTTCCGTTTCTATTGGGCAATTTCTCCATTTGTATAGCGCACTTTCTCCGTTTGCATAGTGCACTTTCTCAATTTTAATAGTACGTTTTCACAATTTGAATAGCACACTTTCTCTATTGGTATTCCAATTTCTCCATTTATACTGTTCACTTTCTCCATTCAAATAATGCAGTTTCCCTATTTATACAAGGCACTTTCTCCTTTTATACAAGGCACTTTCTCCATTTATATAGAGCACTTTCTCCCTTTATTGGACCCAATAGGCTCTGTATTTTGCTGGGCTTCTCCACAGATTCCAATTTAAAATTCAGTACATTGTTGATTTTGCCTCAGATCTCAGCTATAGTGACTCTTGGCCCCGTAGGAATGGCTCAGGAATAATTCCTGGGGTTTTAAATAGCAAATTATATGTAAGTGTGTGTATCTACATGTATATCTATATGTATGTATATCTATATGTATGTACTATATACATTTTAAATTTGACTCAGTTTTATTTATTTTGTTCCTCCCTGTAATCGAGAGAAAAGAGGGCCCTGGCAAAAAAAAGTGCGTGTCCCAAAATGACGCTTTGGCCTTGATCTGTCACGAGAGATAAGAGACCTTGGACGCCCCCGAAATTGCGGGGTGCCTTTCCGACAACGTTTTTGAGCTTTTTAAGCGTATCATCCCCTACAAATTCCATTGATCCATCAAAATATGACGTTTTTTTTTAAAAAAGCTCCGAACTCCAGTACTCAGCCTTAGTAATGGACGGGGAAATGATGGGAAACATCTTCTGAAAAAATGTGCCTGGGAAGATGAGATTTTGTACTTTTTTCTGAGATTTTTTGACCTTCTTATCTCTGCTTTGCACAAGTCACTGGGCATAAAATAAAAATGTCAAAGATGTTTACACACTATTTTGGTCTGGTCGTTCAGTGACGGTGAGACGGTGACATTAAAAAAGCTGCAGCTTCTGCAATTTTCTTGCTGTATGTACATACAATATCCAGAGATGGCCAAAATACATCGTATTTGAAATACGTATTTAAAATACATTTTAGTATTTTGTAATTGTATCTTCAAATACATTCTCATATTTTGTAATTGTATTTTCAAATACATTTTCGTATTTTGTAATTGTATCTTCATATACATTTTCATATTTTGTAATTGTATTTTCAAATACATTTTCGTATTTTGTAATTGTATTTTCAAATACATTTTCGTATTTTGTAATTGGATTTTTAAATGCATATATTTTCTACATGTATTTTGTAATTTGTATTTAAATACACGAGATTTTTTGAAAGTATTTTGCTGTATTTTGTAATTTAAAAGTGCACCAAGGCAAAATAAAATTTGTAATTTGTTGATTGTGCTCGAAAATACAAATTAACACATATTATACGTATTTAAAATACATTTATTTGTATTTGGTATTTAAAATACGCATTTTAAATACAATTATTTGTATTTTGTACTAAAAATATCTGCGTATTTAAATACATTACTACTGATGTATGTTGGGATTTGTAATTTGTTTTCGACATAAAATACAATTGTCATTTGTAATTAAATACTTGGTTAGCAGCCGATTGTAATTTATAATTTGTAATTAAAGCCTCCGAGTGTATTTGTATTTTGTAATTAGTATTTGGAACTAAAGTATTTTGGCCAGCTCTGACAATATTATTTCTCCCCACTAATTTGTTTCCAATTCTTTGTTTTCTTTTCTCTTTTGTAAGTTCTTTTTGCTCGTCTTGGTGCATTTTCTGTCCCTAAAATCCTCTTAAAATGTCTACAAAAGTATTCTACAAAATCCTATATTTCCTTTCTTCCTCCAAACTGCATTTTCTTAAATATCCAAAGAGCAGGCTTCATAAAAACACATTTTCCTCCAAATCTCGTTTCCCTTGGGAAAAAACGTTTCCTGCAAAATTATTACTATCTTGAAAGAGCTTTTACGGCCTAAGTTTTCTCTTTCCAAAATGCATGGAAATGTGTATTTTTTTTGAAGGAATTTCATGACCAGCACGTGTGCTTCCGATTTCCCCTTCCTGATCTAATGTCCTCGGATACCTTCTGGTCCTCTTGAAAAGGGTGGGGAAACGGCCCAAATGAATGTGAGTACCATTGTGACTGTGCACTCACTCCTCTTAATGACAATGAAAAGGGGAAAAGAGGGAGAAAAACGCTTTTTTTTGGGGGGTAGAGAAAAAAAAAGAATCAATGGACTCTTCATACCAATGAGCGGGATGGACTCGGATGTCTCGGGCATTTTCTCGGCAATGGCCAACATGAAGACGGAGAAAGCGAGGAGAACGGTGATTCCAAGAGCGATCTTCTCCCCGGAGTCGGGCGGGAGGCAAAAAACCAATAAAGTGAGCGCCGACAGCATCATGCAAGGCAGGACCACGTTGTAAATATAGTACCTGAACAACAAACAAATAAAATACCATCAGAGTCCCACTAACCACCAGAAACACTCTTTCCCTCCTTTTTTCTCACTCTTTCCCTTTTTTTTCTGGGGCTGGGAGCTGCCACCAACACTCACACATGTTCTGGAAGAGCTTTTTTTTTTCCTGCTCCCTTTTTTTTTTGGCTGGAAGGGATGGGAAATGGTAGATGAATGGGTCGTTTGTTTTACAATACCTCCAGAATCACCTACTGCCACACTTTTCTTTTTCCAAACCTCATCTCACGCATCATTTCCCCGTCATTTGAGAACCACGAAATGGCCCCGCCCATTCAGGGCACCCACTCATAATTGTGATTTACTGGAGACTCTCAAAAGACGGGAAATTGAGAATAGGATGCAGGGGAAAGGAGAGAGAAAGCAGAGACAAAGAGACGGAGTTAGAAGGAGATTAAACAGTGGAGACAAATATTAGGAATACGTAAAGAGACGATTATAGACACAAACCGACGCAAGGGGACGACAAGAAATGAGGGAAATGAAGAGAAAAATCAGGGATAAATAAAAGAAGGAAATGAAGAGAAAAAACGAGAAAATTCAGGAATACATAAATGAAGGAAATGAAGAGATAAAAGGGGAAACATCGGGAATAAATAAATGACAGAAATAAACGGAATAAAGAGAGGAAAAGAGAAAGAGACGCGAGTGCATTTTAGGGGATGAGAAAGGAATAAAAGGAAAATAGAGACACAAAGAAATACAAGGATGCGGGAGAGATTAACTTGCGCAAGGAATGACTGAGAGACAACAAAAGCATCAAAGCAGAGAGATATCAACAGACGTAAAATAGTGACAAACAAGATAGATGGACAAATTGGCGTCAGATGTGAGAAAGGAACAAAGGCGAGAGACAGAAATAGATATCCAGAGGGAAAGCAAATAATAGTCAAAACGTTATTAGAAGAACGAGACATCCCAAAGAAGATAAGAAATATGGACAGAAGAAATGAGAGGAAAGGCGAGAAAAGGGAGAAAGAGAAACAAAAGAGAAAAATATAAGAACGAGAAGCACAAACAAAGACATGGAGACATAAAAGCAAAAGATTAGAGGATAATCAGAGGATAGACAACGAGATAAAGGAGGGAGAAAGAGAATTAGAAGAGAAAGAACGGGACAATGTTTTGAAAGCGACTCCAAAGGGACACCAGAGAGGGAGAAAGTGTCGCAAAAGGGAGTTGAAAGAAGAAGGAAGAGAAGCAAGAAGAAATGGGAGAAAAGAACAAAAATTGAAAAAGAAAGAAGGAAGCGAAATAGGAAACAAATTGTGGAGGAGGTGAAAAAGGATAAAAAAATAGGAAGAAAGAGAGAAAGAAACCAAAAGGAACCAAAAAGGAGGAAAAGAGGGCAAGGGAAAACCGAGAAAAAGGAAACACAAAAGGGGGAAATGGAAAAAAAGGAAAGACAAAGAGAAAAATAAAAAGACGGAGAGAAAAAGAGGAAAAAAGGGAGAAACGGAGAGAAAAAAACAAAAATGGGGAAAAGGAGAAAAAGTACACAAAAATGGAGGACATAGAGAAACAGAAAACAAAAGGGGAATCAAGAGAAAAAGGAAACAAAAAGGGGAAAAGGGAGTAAAAGAACAAAAGTAATAAAGAAAACAAGAAGCGACAAGGAAACTGGAAGGATAAAATGGGGATAGGGGAACAAATAAAACAAAAAGGGAAACGGAGAGAAAAATTAAATAATAAAAGGTGGAAAAGGGGGAAAAAGAACACCTAAATGGAGAACAGAGAGAAAAACCAAGCAAAAATGGAGAACAGAGAGAAAAAGAAAACTAAAAGGAGAAAAAGAAAAGAAACAGGAGAAAAAGAAAACTAAAAGGAGAAAAAGAAAAGAAACAGAGAGAAAAAGAAAACTAAAAGGAGAAAAAGAAAAGAAACAGGAGAAAAAGAAAACTGAAAGGAGAAAAAGAAAAGAAACAGGAGAAAAAGAAAACTAAAAGGAGAAAAAGAAAAGAAACAGGAGAAAAAGAAAA
>JAQGBT010007854.1:0-10486 GCA_034698585.1 Disparrhopalites patrizii
AATGAGCAACAACAAGAGAGAAAAGCAAAAGAAAAATGAGCAACAACAAGAGAGAAAAGCAAAAGAAAAATGAGCAATAACAAGAGAGAAAAGCAAAAGAAAAATGAGCAACAACAAGAGAGAAAATACAAAGAAAAATGAGCAAAAATAGAGAGAAAAGAGAAATAAAAAGTAGCAAAAACTAGAGAGAAAAGAGAAATAAAAAGTAGCAAAAACTAGAGAGAAAAGAGAAATAAAAAGTAGCAAAAACTATAGAGAAAAGCGAAATAAAAAGGACCAAAAACTAGAGAGAAAGGAGAAATAAAAAGTAGCAAAAACTAGAGAGAAAAGAGAGATAAAAAGTAGCAAAAACTAGAGAGAAAAGAGAGATAAAAAGTAGCAAAACCTGTGAAGAAAAGGGAAAAAATGAAGAAAAGAGACAGTTTCGGCAGAACAAGAAAAGGTAATCGATACAGAAATAAAACGAAATACGAGAAAATAGCAAAGGAAGAAGAAAATGGAGGGCGAAAGAGACCAAAAGAGAGAAAAATGAATGGAAAAGAGGGCAAAAGAGTGAGAGTGCATTTGGTATTAATGGATCGCAAATGTTTTTCTCAGGGGTGTTAATGGGCAAAGTTTTTTTTCTTGTCTCGGGAAGACGCCGAGGTTTTTTGATGTGCAGATGAGAATGAGAGGCGGGTGGGAAAGCACATGTTTAAAGACGCCTAAGTGCAGATTAGGGGAGAGCTCCAGATTTGAACGGGAATCTTTCCTTTCCTTCCGTATGCTCACATTTCATGAGAAGAAAACACGTGCAAGATGTCTTTTC
The DNA here is from genome assembly GCA_034698585.1 of Disparrhopalites patrizii. NCBI lineage: Eukaryota > Metazoa > Arthropoda > Collembola > Symphypleona > Sminthuridae > Disparrhopalites > Disparrhopalites patrizii. The sequence goes on from JAQGBT010007854.1 coordinate 809, forward strand.
TACGTGTTCTTTTTATGCATGTCCTCCAAGGAGAGAGAGACAAAAATATATTTTTCCCGTGGTGTCAAATGATTTCTCCCGGGTTAAATTTAGCCATCCCTCTCTCTCTCTCTCTCTCTCTCGTTCATCTGCCCAGCTCATCATTTTTCATTCATGCTGAGCGATCCCGTTTCTTCCATTTTCCGGGTGGTAAATACCTTGAATCCTATTAAACATTTTCCCCATTAATTTCTTCTCGTTGCTGATAATTTCCAATTAAATATCGGGAAGTTTCTAATGTTAAAAATGCAATTACATAACTAAATATCTCTTCAATTTCAACTGAATTTTTTGCATGTATAATTTCTCAATGTATTTTTGCTCCGATATTAACACCCATTTAACCCTTTGGGAAAGTTGCGAATACATGTTTTTACATGAGATGTTTTACAGTATATGATTAACATTAAATGATTAGCAATAAATGATTTACAATGCCTGAATTACACGAGCCAATTTACATGGCACTATCGCCTCGTTCATTCACAAAACTAATGGGTTGATTTGTCCTCCCAAAAAATGAAAGTCCTATATTATGACAAGATGTTGTTAAGCACGTCTGCAATGGACACATAAATATTTGTTAACTCATTATTTAGATCCTTCAAAAAAAGCCTCTCTGTACATGTCGATATGATCAGGAATAGCAATTATATGCCTCCGTGCTGATCGCCACGCAGAGATCCTTGTCTCCTTTACTACCTCTGGCATGCGCCAATCTCCTGGCCCGTCCATTTGGTCAAAGTAGAAATAAATTTATACCAGCTAAAGAATCTTGACCCGCACAGTTTAAAAGGGAAACCACTGAAGAAAAATAAATTAAAAAAAAAATGGTGTCCACTATTTTTGGTAAGCATGACACTGTGGAGTGTGCCTGATTAAAAGGAGCTTCGACGACGTGTGAGTAATGGGAATTGTATGGTTGTAATTATGATAGTTGGTGTATAATATGTATATAGAGGAGTATATCATGGGAATATGAAATAACTAATCTAAAGAATGGACAACAAAAGGTGGTGCATTACCATATGAACAATATCACATGGGGGGATCCAACCCTTGCCGTGTTAAAAAGGTGCTGTAACCAGGCGGAGTGATTTATTTGTGGTCTGTAGTACGAATATAATCAAAGAAGAACAAGGAGAGAGAGAGAGCGAGAGAGAGAGAGACGAACTAGATTGACTCATTGGTAAAATAAAAGAGCAGCTGACCAAAATTGGTGTCTCGTTTAAGATAAAATTTGTTCTTTCCTCCCTTTCATCCCCCAGCACATTGCGTAGCACACGCTACAGGGGCTGCAAAAGGGGGATGGAAAGAGCTTTTAATAAAAAGGGAGTTGTAGCTACGTTTTTTGTGATCGGCCGACATTACATTTTTGTTTCTGTATGTATTCAGACATACCTGAGTTTTGTCATGGTTCTTGTATTAAAAAGCCATTAGTCCCTACAGCTTGGTGTGTTACACCCATAAAGAGAGATTGTCATTACCCCTACACATGTTCCTATGGACGCAGAGACAAATGGATCGATGTGCACCTTGGCTCACGAAATATTTATTCATTTCCATATTCATCCTCTCCTTCTCTCTTGTCTCCCGTATCGTCCCTCCTTTTCACCCTTTATATATGTACATATGTATGTTATGTATGGATATGTACATATGTATACATCTTCCGCTTTATTTTTGGCTGTCTCAATTGCCACGGTAATTCATCGTTGGACAGCTTTTGTTCTTCCGAGGCCATGAATCTTCGGGTCGTCGTTTTTTGGTAAACATTTTTTTAAACGAGCATTTTGTATGGGGTAAATTGGGGTTTTTTATGTGCCATAAATTGCACGAATAGAGAAATTTGTAGATGGGAGAGGGGAAGGGAAGCAGGAGATAAGAATAAGAGGGGATAGAGAGAGAAAGGTATTGAAAGAGAGAGAGAGAGAAAGGAAGAGAGAAAAAGGGGAGACAGACATTGTTTGACTCCACAATGAAAGGGAATCATCCTTAACTGAAGAATCACATATATATTTTTGTTCTGTTTAGTATTTTGTATTTTTTCCCTGGTTCTAAATTTGTTCTGGTACAGTCTTTCCTCTTGTAAAAATAGCTGAAGTTGAAATTACTGGAGCTATTGTTACCCATACTATTGAAACGTTTTTTTTTTCATTATTCCTTTGGGGAGAATGGGTAGAACAATATTTCGGGACTGGAGGGGTTTTTAGTATGATGGTAAAAGTATCTGGGACGGGAGGATGGATATTTTTTTTTTTTGAGGGAAGTCAATGTAGGTATATTCTCCTTGGGCAATACACACACGCCATGAAAGAGTTGTTGGTTTGTTGGGGGGTGAGGGGAGAGGGAAATTGCGGATGAGAGTGTTTAGGAAGGGCCGAGAGAGAGATGGAGAGAGAGAGCGAGAGAGAGAGCATGGAGAGGAACTGAATCCCCGGGCAAAGCAATCGGCGTGCTTTTTGGGGAATGAAGGGTGTAGCAAACTATTAGGCATAGAATTACTTTGGAAATGATCTATTATCCTCTCCGATTTCCACGTTCCAGCTCAAGATCTGGCCGATTTCCGTTCAGGTTCACTCACCTCTCTCTATTCTCTGTCTCTTTTCTCTTTCTTTCTCTGTTTCTGCTTCTCTCATCTGTCTCCTTCTCTCCTCTTTCTCCTTATATTTCTGCATTTAGGCATGTTTATCTCTCCGACATCGCTCTTCCTAGATGTTATTTTCCGCTTTCTCTCTAACCTTCTGTTTTTCTCCTTCTCTCTCTTTTTGTATTTTCTCCTTTCTCTCTCTGGCTTTCTACTATCATTTTTCACATTCTCTCTCTCTTTGCATTGGTAGTTTTCTCTTTCCATGTTTTGCTATCTGTCTCTCTCTTTCTCTCTCTTTGATATGTTATTTTTTGCTTTCTATGTTTTACGTTCTTTTGTCTTCTTCTCTTTCTCTATCCCTTCGTCTTTGTGTTTTTCCCTTCTTTTTATTTTTCACTTTCTCTCTCTCTTTGTGTTTTCCCTTTCTATTTATATTTTTCTGTCTCTCTTTATGTTTTCTTCAGCTGTCTCTCTTAATTTCCCCCACTTTTGTTTCTCTTTATTTTTGCTGCTTTTGTCTCTTTATTTTTTCCGCTTTTGTCTCTCTTTATTTTTTCCGCTTTTGTCTCTCTTAATTTTTCCGCTTTTGTCTCTCTTTGTTTTTTCAATTTCTTTGTCTTCGTTTAGTATTTTCAATTTCTCTCTTTGTTTTAATTTTCCTATTCCTCTCTCTTTGTTGTTATTTTCCTATGCCTCTCTATTTCTATCTATTTGCCCCTGGCTTTCCCTGCCTTATTTGTATCTTTCTCGCAATGTACCTCGCGTGATCTCCCAGTCCATTTTTTTTTCCTTCTCGCAAGCTCTTCCTCCCTTAAATCTCCGAGCCTTTGCCTCTGTCTCGTTGTTCCCCTTGCAATTTAATTCGACATTCCTACCTTGACGATGTCTCTCCATAAATCACTCAGTTTCCAGGCCGTCTCCCTTTCTCTCCCTCTCTCTCCCTTTCTGTAATCTCCATGTTCCAAGTTGTCATTCCGGTTGTCTCTCTCCCTCCGTTGTCTTTCAACCTGAAATTTGTCCCCGCACTTAACACGGACACTCTGAATTCATTTCGCCCACAAACTGTCCTATTTCGCCCTTCCGTCCACGCAACCCTTTCCAAATTGAATGGGAACAAAAGGACCTGCACATACCTATGTACAGTATGTACAGCATCCACATATCATGTACTAAATAACACACCGATAAACTTGAAGGGACTCCTGGATGTATGTAATTCTCCGTAAAGAACGTGTCTAATGGGTGCACGCACTCTCTGAGTCGGATGGAAGTGTAAATAGATGATGATGATGATGTGGAGCGTGTGTTGTTGCTTAGCCAAAAGATCTTTTTTTGTGACGGGGAAAGAAAAGCGGAGAGAGGGAAAGGGTCAAGTGCCCCTTGGATTCCTTCTCAGCCATGCTCCATCTCATTATTCACGTGTGTACACAGAACATGTATGGAATGAGGTCTTTAATGAGGTGGGAGGAGACTTGGGAACTTTCTGTGTTTACAACCTTTCTCTCTCTCTCTCCCAGCATTTTATTTGATCTCGAAACACATAAAAATAGTCATGCCTCTCTCTATCTCGGAAAGCCTTTGGAGGGTCATGTGGTGTAGGTAAGTTTCTCATTCATGGCTCTACGCATATGTGGAAAGCCTTCGTTTTTATTATAATGGATACTGACGGCAAAGGTGGACTTTTTGGGTTACTTCATTTTCATGTGCATCTTTTTTTTTTTGAGATGGAAGAGAGGTTCATTTGTGAATGAAAGGGAAATGGGAAGAGTGCGGCGGATGGCTTTGCTAGATAGCTTTAATCGTCGCTGGCGTAATAGCTACCGCTGGGCTTTGCCCTGCTTTTTTTTTTTGGAGGAAATCAATACCTGGAATTAAATGTGTACAAGAGTGTACAGATTGCTATCCACGCGTTTTAAATGCTATGGGTTCACTTTCTCCCTTTTCTCTCTGTTTCCCTTTTCCTCCTCTTTTGTCCCGTTGGCCGACTCTTTCTTTCTTTGTCCTCCGAGAGGAAACCTTCGGCCATCCATACGGTATGTGGAAATGGGCAGAGAATACAAAGGGAATTTATGAAATTGACCCACTAAATGCTCCTCACAGCCTTTTCCCTGCCAGACCTGAAATCGGAGCCATTTACCTGTGAACATTCGAGGCTTTGTGTGTAAATTGAAAGAGACAGAGAGAGAGAAGGCCGCATGTTGAAAGAGAAATATGAATAGTTTCAACTGTGTCTTTTGGTCAATTTTCCATTTCTGCTGCAATTTAGTGATTATCTATACATGCTTATACTAGATATACATATATAACATGCATATTTACATACATACATATGTAGTATTGGTACTGGTCTATAATGCCAAGAAAGCTTTCCGCACCATCTGTGAAAGAATGGCACCCAACTCATTTTTGGAATTCTTTTCTATGTAAAATGTTGAATTAATTATTTTTAGACTGCATGAGCAGAAGATTAATTACGCGAGTTTCTCCATGATTGTCCCTTGCAGGATGAAATTGTATGAATAATTATTAAATCGCCGATACGATCGATGGAAAATAGCATGAGTATTTCTTACTAGCAAAAAACTATGGCATATAAATGACATCTAAATTTGGCATATAAATGTGGCACATACATAAATGATATATAAATGTGGCATATAAATGTGACCAATAAATGTGGTGAGGGCAAGGGCAATTTGCACGTGGACAAGGGCACTTTTCGAAGTGGAAATAATTTGCTAAAATTACATTAAATAGACAATAATTAATATTAATAATTAATATAATTGTTTTTAACACAGATCATGAGAACTGGTTCGGCTTCGACGAAGTACTGGGACCCTTAGCTATCAGTATCAAACGGGAGAGGGCGGAGCCTGGGGTGGATTACATCCCCTCGGGTCACCATGGCAAGGACGGAGGTCATCCACGCCATTTGTACCGGCTCATCGTACGATCTACGGAGGTACGAATCTTTTTAATTAACAAAATTACCTTGACATTTTTGCAAAAAAAATCTGTTTTACTATCCTCCTCGCAAAAAATAAGGGTTTTCCCAATGTATAATTCACATTCTCGAACATCTGCGTAATGACGGGATTATTAATTTTCTTTGCAAAAGCGCCTACGTATTTGTTGGGTAATCTACATATTCTTGAGTGTCCTACGCCTAACAATTGTAACTCTGTCCCGAATTCTCCAGCGCATCCTTTAGTAGTCTCATTTGAAAAGAGAATACTTATTTCCCAGAAATGTATAGACGGCTTAAATAAAAAAAAATCAAATTCCTTGTCAACAAAAGATAATCATGTCCAAATTAAAAATTAAAGATACTCAAGAATTTGTTTGACTTCCATTCCACCTGTGGAAATGTGTATTTTGCCAGTATTATCAACAAAAGGCAGAATCTCTTCCCCGTCCTCATTATGATGATGAGATGAGACGAGGGAGGGAGGAAATCCCTGGTGGAAGGAAAATCCTGTTTTTGTTATGAGATAGGAAAATTGGAGAATTTAAGGCCAACCCGGGAACTACGCGGGAAAAGAGGCTTCTGCCTCGCACAAAATCATGTCTATTCACCTTGTTAGAAGTCAAAGTCTCTCCTTAATTCAATACACAGCCTTCTTGTTATTATTAGTTCCTTTTTTTTTATTAAAAGCACCCGGGAAAAGGCCGGGGGGATGATTAAAAGATTTATAAAGGGCTGAATATATAACACGAGCCCCTTTTGTGTAACTTTTCTCCTCTCATCCCACGCCCCGTCCCATTGACTTGGCTCCATGACGTTTGCAAAATAATAATAATAAGCAAAAGAGTTTTGCTTATTATTAGTTATATTTCCCTAGTGAAAGCACCAGCACTAGGAAGCCATATAGAACCCTGAGTGGGCCGGATGATAATAAGGAGTGTTCCCAGAGACGAAAAAGTCCTTCAGCCTTCCTTCCTTTCCCCTTTGAAAAATGACAGCCCGGATTTTGCCGGGTGATGTGCGGAGGTGGTGCTCTTTTGCCTTAATTTTCCCCGGTCGAATTCTCGTTATTTTCTACCTTTCACCTCCCTGTTTCCTTACACGGGATGAGGATGTGGGCAGATTTGTCGGGGTGAAATTCGGGGAACAAAATGAACAAGAATAAAGGAAATCCCATCATGTGATTAGTCCGACTTTCCCCGGGAAAGTGGACTGACTTTCAGAGTGAAGGGAAAATCTTCTTATGTGTGAGGGGGGGGGGAAAAAGATAAAAGGGAAAAGGCAGACAGGGAAATGTCGACCAGAAAGATCCAGACATGGGAAAATAGAACAAAAGGGAAGATGCTTTAAGATGCTTCCGACGAATCAGCTCGAGGTGATGATTGCCAGTAAAATCAAAGGCACACACATATGTACATGAAACAATTGATAGCAAAATAAAATAAAAGCTGCGATGTCTGATCAGTCACTGTTCGAAATTCGGAGGTCAGAATTGATTGTAATCCTCCCGTCCCGACCATGGCGGGGGATTAGCCATGCTTGCAATTAGGCGCGCTGGACCGAGGGCAAATCACGCGGAAGCTGAGTCAATAGGAGAGATCGCACTATTATACACATGTGTTTACATATGTATATACATATAAATGCATGTATATCTATGTATGTATATTTTTGTATGTATGTACATATGTGTACAGATGTATATTTTCTGTGATGCGTTTACTGTCCATTGTGTGAAGGTGTAAACGAGGAACGATGTCAGAATTGATTCGGGAAGGATAGACGGATTGTTTTCCTCACTTTTCTCTCTGATTCCCTCTTTCTCTCTCTCTCGGACGGCTAGATGGTGTCTTCCTTTATCCCAAAGTGTCCCTTTTATAGTGCTCCTGATTAAACGTCGTTGGGATTGTCAATACATTGTATCCGGTTCAGTACATACATATTTACTGGACTACTGGGGATAATTCCGTTTTGAGAGAGATGGATGTGACAGAGGGAAAGAGAGGAAAATCAAGGAGAATAGAGTGAAAGAAGAAGAGTAAATAAAGAGAGATAGAGAGAGAGAGAGACAAGAGAGAGAAGGTGAGGGGGTGGGTCGGATTTGATGTGAGAGGTGAAGTGATCCTAATTTAATGTGATTTGTGGCCTTTTCCGTTGCAGTTGAACACGTTGAGGGGCGCCGTTCTGGAGGAGAGCGTCCCGGGCATCAAGCCGCACTCCACCAAAGGCGGCTGTCACGCCAAGGATGTCATTGAGTTCCTCCTCCCGGAAATCCAGCTCTCATGGTGAGTTCTTATGTACACGTCAGTAAACATGATTAATTACAGGTACATCTCTCCCACACATCCCTTGACCAGATCAAGTGTCATCCCCCGAAATCTTAAAAGCTTTTTTGTCTGATGCATAACTACATCCTCCGTCTGTTGTTGAAAGCCCGGAGTCTATGACGAATTATAGCTCATTCATTATGGCCACAATAATTATGGACCACCTAAATATAAACATACATATATGCATGCCTATATGTATTTATATGTATAGGTTTACATTCGCATTCGTGCTGTAGCCCTTTGAACTCGTGGTCCAGAGTCCTTTGCTCGGGAAATACATATATGTATGATGAAAGTCTAGGCCGGAAATTATCTTTTATGCCACATGCTACATTATGAGAGAGGAAAAAAGCCATAATTTTGGTGAAAGACTGACAGATCATTTAGAACGTGTTTTCATTTTTCTAATGCGGAGTGTAATAAGCTGTATGGAACACCAAATGGTGAGGCTGAGGACTGAACATATTATTTTTAGACCATGACTTACATGACACTCCATTTGACTAATTAAGAGACTGGCGGAGGTACGGGCTTAGACCGCTTTGCATTTGATTATAAGTAATATACTTTCATAGGCGGTTCTTCCGCGTAAAAGGATTGATGCTTTTAAGTGTTGATTCATTCTCCTCCTGCTGGTCTGGCTCTGTCGCAAGCATGTACAGCATTTTTTGGGGGTGACTCACCACCGTGATCAGGAATAAATGTAGAGGGTAGTTTTTGTGGGAACAATAGCAGGGAAATGGCAGAGGGAAATCGTATGTTTTGAGTTGTATAGAGTTGCTCTGGGGAGACATGTGTATACTGATGGCACCTATAGGTAATATATGTATATAAAGGAAGGGAAATGTCTATTTTTCCTTCACCACACAATTTATGGTGGAACAAGGAGATGAGAGTCTGGAAAAATTTGTGTGTGGGGACTAATATGAGGCGAGGGAGGGGGTGTGTTTACAAATGGGGTGAGTGTGGAGGAGACCCAAGAGGAAGATGAGCAAATAGTCACCGAAGGAGATAATGGAAGGGGAGAGGACGGGCTTACTCTAGCTCTTCCAGCCTGTAAGTCCGCTCATTAATGCAATCTGCTCATTTCACTGAGACCTGCCTCACCCCATTTAATATTTCTCTTTTTCTCCTATTCCCTTTGATACTCTCTCTCCCTCTCTTTCTCTCGTCTACTCCTCCATTTACCCTCTCAGTTTGTCTTACATTTTTATTCTATTTTCTCTCTGTTTTCTTTCTCTCCTAGTCTTATTATGGTCTCTCTGGGATTTACTTTATCTATTTTATCCCTTTCTTGCTGTTTTTCTGTCTCTTTGTCAATTTTGGCTTTGTCTCTTTTTTCTAAATAGTTTTCATTGTTTATCACTTTTATCTTGTTTGCTCTCTCTTTCTCTTTGTTTTATTGCCGGTTTCTCCCTTTTTCTACCCTTTGTTTTTGCCTCCGTTGTGACCCTTTGTCTTCGTTGGCATTTTATATTTTTCTCCTACTTAGTCTTCTCACTCTCGCGCTTTATTGTGTTCAATTATTGAGCCATTTTCTTTTTTAGGTTGTCTAGGTTTCTGCTTTCTCATTTTCTCTTTCTTTTGTTTTCTTGCTTTCTCCTTTCTCATTTTCTCTTTCTTTTGTTTTCTTGCATTCTCCTTTCTCATTTTCTCTTTCTTTTGTTTTCTTGCTTTCTGCTTTCTCATTTTCTCTTTCTTTTGTTTTCTTGCTTTCTCCTTTCTCATTTTCTCTTTCTTTTGTTTTCTTG
>JAQGBT010007855.1:0-10486 GCA_034698585.1 Disparrhopalites patrizii
ATAAAGGAACTTTTACAATACATGTCTACATTACACACATCCTGCATATGTATCTAACACGTAAATCAAACGAGACTGATCTGAGTGCTCGTTGACGTTTGCAGTTTACACAATACTACAAACAGTCATACTATTCCACATATAGTCATATTCTTCCATAGGTCAAATTCTTCCACACCCTCCTATTTCATATGCTGGAGCCCTTCAGGAACTGGAAGCATCTGAAATCCGTGGTGAAGAATGTCGTCATGAGATGCCAACATCGGTAGAATCTGTACGGTCGGTGCAGGTGTCGGCTGCTCTCTTGGAGGTGTGGTCATCTCCATCATGGATAAGTCTTCCTCTGAGGTCACTTTCCTAGGGTTCCTGTCCTTTCGTTTTACCGATGAACATCTGACAGGGAATCGGCTCCAAAGTCCTGGGTTTGCCCTCATTACCTGGATAGTCACGTACACTGCTAGTCCGATTCCAACCATGGTTCCAAGCAGGGTGTAGGTCAAGATATGCCAATGATCCACAGCGCCGGGTATAAAGTGAACATAATGAGGGGATCTTTTCACCATCTCCTCAATTTTCAGGTAGTTCGCTTTTAGTTCTTAAGCAAAAGTTTCCGACAAATTGGACCACTTTACATTTGCATTCAAGTGCCAATTTTCTGTTCTACTATGACGGGGTCTTCTTTCTCTCGGTGGAGAAGTTGCATCAGACTTCCGTTGTATTCAATGTTATTCAAAGTAAAGGTACTTGTGAAGGGTAAGGTGAATACTTTGTCCGGGCAGTTCACAATCCTTTTACCCATCGTATATGTATTCTTCGGGCAGTAGATGTAGTATCTTCCGTCTTAAATCTTTAGCTGAGTAAATTGAGCTGGATTAACCGTTGCTTTCATGTAGCATTCATCAATCTTGTAGAAATTTGGATTTCCAGTGAATTGAGTGGTGTTTTTACATTTGAAGGAGTGTAGCACTCCAACTCTTTGTAGTGGGTTCCAGATTGTAGTGTCCACTAGACAATCATTGTAGGAATCCAAAACTGCTTGGGTGGGCGCTTCGTAGGTCAGTTTACACGTAACCTCGTCCTTATCGACAACTAGCTTGAAAGGGTCGGCTTTTAGTCGAGTGAGGTTAGTATTGATGATAGGTACAGAAAATTCCATGTACAAGGCTCTACCATCAGGGTCCATTTCTCATTTTTCAAAAATTCCGTAGTCCAGGGGGCAGTCTTCTCCACATTCCAATTCTAGTCCAAACTGCTTGAAGAATTGATCGTCCATCTCTCGTTTCTTCCACAGTTTTCCAGAGTGAAGAAATGCTTGCTTTCCTTCTCTCATGTGGTCCAACATAGACCCAATGAATTTTCGTAGCTTCGTCAATTTTCTTATTGACTCCGTCAATAATGAAATCTACTCTTTTAATTAGATTTCTCATAGCTTCTTCCATAAATGAAATCCTTTGTTCAGCCTGAACTAATCTGTCCTTCAAGTCAGACATGGCCTCTGCTAGTTCTTCCGGTCCAGTTTCCAGTTCATAGGTCCGGTGTAGAGCAAGTCCACCTACAGCGAGTCCTCCTGCGACAGCTGCTACTAGTACGCAAATGGCAATTATAGTGAAAATTTCCCTTTTCCCTATATTCCTGTTTTTCTCGGGTTTTGCCAAGGGGCAGATTTCCTTTAAAGGGGACAGAAAGATTTCATCATAATTCTTGTGGCAATTCTTGTCCATCTGTATTCTGAGTGACAAATGCAAGTAGTCACATCCGTTGTATAGTTCCATTTTCATTCTATAGGCTTGAAATCCTATAGGGACTGGTACGTAGTCCTTACGCTACAAAACTGGATTTCCAGCTGAATGAAGTACATCTGATGCTTGAACTGAAGTACTTCCAAGTAGTGCACAAATGAGCCCAATTTTCAAGATCGTTCCCACTAAGCTCTTGGGAATTCTAGGATCCTTTTTGAAGTACATGAAGTACATCTGATGCTTGAACTGAAGTACTTCCAAGTAGTGCACAAATGAGCGCAATTTTTAAGATCGTTCCCACTAAGCTCTTGGGAATTCTAGGATCCTTTTTACCGTCCTCTCGTTCAGATATGTCCACTGGGTCATGGAGGTAAATTTCGGTAGGATCTAATGGGTCCATATTTCCAATAGCTGAATGTTCACTAGCTGTCGTTTGCTTATTAGCAAAGTCCTTCTTTGAACAGTGAGCTTCTTCCAGAGTTTTCTTTAGGAGGTTATTTGGTATTTTTCTCTTTGCCAAATGTGTAGTGTCTCCGAAAATGCACTCGTCACAAATTCACCGCTCCTTGTTCGTACACTTTATATCCGTAACAATTTTCCTCTTCACGGGGAAAAAATTTCTTTTTGCCTTCTTACTCCAAGCCTTTTTCACTGTCTGTGAATGTCCCTTAAGCGGTATTAAGTAGACTTGGCTAAGTATGGGTCTTGCAAATAACGCTCTCTTGTAGTCCTCATCCGGGTCAGGATTTTCAATGACTCCAAGTAGTCTTCTAGAGCGTTGGAATGGTTCTCCTCCCAGGGGTTTGGTGAGAATGTCCGCCTTTTGCTTCAGCGTCCCCTTTTATTTGAGAATGATTTCGCCATTCTCTGCTAGGTCCTTTATAAAATGATATCGCACAGAGATATGTTTTGACCTATCGTGTTTGGCTGTCCTGAGCCAAACAAATCGATCCCTGGTTGTCACAATAATGAATTATTGGAGGAAGATCCGTCTCTCCCAGTTCATTGAGTAGTGCCTCTATCCATCTTGTGTCTTTTGCTAAGTCAGACAAAGAGACATACTCGCTCTCAAATGTCGACAGAGTTATGCATCTCTGTATCTTGCTTGCCCATGTAATAGGAGCCTTGTTAATGTTTATGACTCTTCCACTTGTTGACTTCCTGCTCTCATTCGAGTCAGATGCCCGGTCAGCGTCTGAGTATGCTCTGACCTGGATTTCGCCATCCTTTGTGTATGGATAGAAAATTCCGTGAGTCTTTGTACATTTCAAGTATCTCAGCACCCTTTGTGCTGCCTTGAAGTGGGTATGGTCATAGCACGTGAAGAATCTTGTCAAAAGCCCAACTGCGTATGTAGTATCTGGCCTGGTACACCTCATGGCATATAGTAGACTTCCTACGATTTGCTGGTTTGGCAATTGGATGTTTGGAGGAATTGATTTCTCCAGCTCCGTTCCTTTTCCAGCCATAGGATTCTTAACTTTCTTAGTATCCTTTTCCATGTTGTAAATCTTCACCATTTTGTCTATATAGTCCGTAATAAAAATTCCTTGTCTCTGCTGGCGTATTTCTATTCCCAGGAAGGTATTGACATCATTAGACTTGAGCAGGTACCAGATCAGCATGTACATATTCGGCGGGAATCTTGGATCTCCGTTCAGAATCCTTTCTCGTGTATGACAGCATTGCAGCTTTGGCTCTACAGCACGTGAGACAAACTCCGCTGTTCACTTCCATCGGAGCAATGCACGGCTCCTTTTTCAATAGCGGCCTTCAGGAAGTTATGATTGATGTGTCCGAGTCTATCATGCCAGATATTTGGGACATATTTCGTATCAATCTTTTGTCCGTACGTCGGACATTTTGCCATTAATGCGTTGCGTGGCACGCTGGCTCGTTTGAGGTTCATAATCCAATTTCTTCCTTTTGGATTGGAGCGGGCTGAATAGCGTACTTTCCTAGTACCTCTGTGGTAGAAGTATATCCCTTCTCCAGCTATTCCTTTTTGATCAAGCCCTTCGTCTTCCATTAAGGCCCATTCTCAGATTAGATTTAAGCCTTGTGGAAGGTAGTCCACGTCATGGAGAAGGATGTCTTCCCATTCATCTCCAATTTTTGCATTAACCTGAATGGTGCCTGTTCCTAAAGCATAGGAAACTCCTTTCGTGGTCGGTCCTTCTACGTACGCTGGCTTTGAGAAAGGCGTGTACGTAAGGAACCAGGTCAATGCTTCGTCGCACGTCTGTCCAGAATCCAGCTGTCTTCAACATCTTGAATTTTGTACGAAGCCATGAGAGCTCTGTGATTAGACTTATCAAGTTTCTCATACTTGTTGCTGAATCCTTTAGCAACGGTTGTATTTGGACAATCCTTTTTCCAATGTCCAAATTGTTCGCATTCACAGCATTGGGACTTGCTCGTGAATTCCTTGAATTCCTCAGGGGTCATCTGTTTCTTGTCATTTTTCGTTTTAGGTGGTTTTCCTGTTCCTGAACTTCCACCTTGAGGCGACTTGAACTTTTGATCCTTGCTAGTGTTACTCCCCTTTCCTGGAAAACCTCCTTGGGCTACACATGCTTTAGCAGGGATTTTGTCCTGGGAAGGTTCGTCCTTTCCCTTATTTCTTGCACCTCGATTTCTCTCCGATTCTTGAATCTTAAGAATGAGATTGGGCATATCCTTTACGGGCGTATTACTCCACATGTCCAGTAGAGTGGTCATTCCCGAATCTTCAAAAGCCATGATTGCCTGGTCAACAATCATTTCATTAGGAAAAGTCCGTATGCCACTGCTTCTAACTGAAGCGCTTCTAATTTAGCTAATAGTTCAGAGGGCTGTTTAAACTGTTTCATAGCCACTCTCCTAAATTCGAAATTCACACGAGTTCCTGCCTGCCTACTTGCGTCTAGGAAGGTCTTTTCTAGCTTTTTCCAGGCATCATTTGATACTGGAATTCCTTGGATATGTCCTACTATTTCCTCTTTCATTACAGCATTGAGGAAATGAACTACAATTGAGTCCTCTCTATCCCATAGTTCAGCAGCGTCCTGATCAATCTGAGGGTCTGGACGTGGCTTACTGCCATCTAGATATACGGAATATCCAGCTGCATTTACTGCCAATTGAACTTTATATCTCCACATCATAAAGTTGTCCTTTCCTGACAACAGTGGTACACTTTTTGTCTTTATTTCTTTATTATGGAGTTCCTTAATAATTACATTGGGGTTCTGTACTAATACATCATATTTAGTTTTATAATTGGCTGCATTTGCATATGCACTCTGGTATTGAGTTTTCAATTGTCCTGTCTTGCTTAAATAAGCATTCAAAGCCATCACCAGGTCCTTGGGATCAATTGCATATGACGTTCCCCTCGGAGTTTTGTAATGAGTTCCACCTGGTGAGACCTGGTTCAGTGCCGATCTGCATGGTAATGGTGGTGTGCTTGTTTTGCTGACACCTCCTCCTCCTGTAGCCATATTTGGAGTGGTTTTACCGCTTGCGGTCTTTTTCTTTTGATTGGTTTTCGGGGGTAACCCAGTTGGATTCCCTGCCGGTCCAGTCGACCTTGTGGCGGGAATTTTGTTGCTTTTAACTACCTATATACCTGTCTATTAACGGGGACAAGAATTAACACGGAGTATGGCCTTTTCGAAGCAATGTCCCCTTTCTTTTTGTATGGACTAACAAAATGACTTCTGAAATTCTTGTTTCTCCTAGTCTTTTTGAATGGAATGACTTCTGAAATCCGGGTTTCTTCTCGTCTGTACCTTTTATTTCTAGAGAAATGTTTGGGCCTATGGAATATTCCTGTTTGAATTTCTTAAAGGTGAGTTTTAAAATTCAGTATTTCGACTGAAACACTCAGTTCCATTTTTGTGTATTTTCTGTGAATCCACAGGTAATATATTAACCTTACTATTTTGTAATCAACTAAAAACAAATTCCGCTTTTCCAACCCCAGAAAAGGTTAGCTAAGGTTAAAAAACCGTTGATTCCTTTTGTGAATGGAATGAACAACTGGATAGATCATTGGAAATTCCCTTTCTGTGACAGTGAGTATTCTCTTGTGAATGACATAGAGGTAACTGGTCTGACCATTGGGTATTTCCTACCTTCTTTTCTCTTCTTTGTGACTTACTAAGAAAGCCCGCCGGTTTCTTTTTGTCTCTATTAACCTTTGTGGCCGGGTTTTCCCTTTTCTGTCACAACCTGAAATAATAGTGCTACGTGATGAGACCTATTACTTCCTTTTGTCAGCCTTTTGATTAGAGGTCTAACTACACTTTGACACAAGTATCGATCGTTTGTTCTGCTCTTGGGGTAAAAGGCGATCCTTTAAGGATGAGGATTATAACTGCAGTTGCCTTGTATCCCTTAACGAGCTCATTCCTGTGAACGTAATTTCAAACGGGGTGGTAAATTACTTGTGAATCCTGTTTCTGAGCAGGTACGTTCGGTAGAGCAAAAACTTTTCGCGAAGTTTTATTAAGTGCGGTTTCTTCTAATGGATTTCCTTATAATAAGATATACATAGAGTATAGCTTGACTCCTATCCTGGAACCTTATAACTACCAATACGTCTTAAATACACCTTCTTCAATAGTAGTACTTAATAGGGACCATATGCTAAACAAGGTTGTTCCTTAGGCGAGTGCTGCTTCTCTCTCGTCCTTATACCATTACGCTGTTCCTACCTAACTCCTCTACCTTTATTTCTGCCCAATTAGTGCTCCACTTTATTGGTGGAAGACTAATTTACCTTGGATTGTGCTCCACATTATTGGTGGTAGACTTTCCTAACTTATAAGTGCCACTACCAAATGGTGTGAGACTTAAAAACCTCGTTTATCCTTTCAAACGTAACACCAAATGGTGTCGGGAAAGAAAGGAATAACAAAAAACTTTTAATCACCTCTTTAAAGCTCCTCGTCGGTGATTGTCTGTCCTGTTTCCCACTCGGAGTCAATGGTAACTTCCTCAGAATCCGAATCACTCCACTGGAACACTTTGAGTTGATAGCTTGGAAAATCCTGGATTTCCTCGTCAGACTCTGAGTCTGATAGTTCTGGAAAGGCTGGAGGGATGGGTGAATCACCCGGTGTTGATGGTAAACAAATAAAGATGTCCACGTACTCAGGGACGTCTTCTCTTGAGTGGTATCGCCACTCTGGCTGCCACCAATACACACTTATATCACTTATGGGAATGGGTATGTCCTTAGGTATATCTTTCTCTGGGGGATTCCACGTATAAATGTTACTAAATGCTCCTTCAGGTTTGATTGGGAGCCACTTATTTCCTTCCTGCGTATACTGTTGTATACTGCCTTTCACGTACGAGATACTTTTGTCTTTTTTAATAGCACAATGTTCTATTCTAAATGTTCATAGAACATGTACGATTTCTCCGTATTCACAGGTAACAATGGCCAAATGTCAAAGTAAATGCACAGTATATTTGCCATATAAACTTTTGGATTCACTAGCACCCCTTATGGGGGTGGTATGAAAACACAAACTAAAATTTGTTTGTTCCAAATGGAACCTCACCAAATCTTAATTCCACTTTTGAAATTTCAGAAATGTTCTCTTCTGAAAAACTTCACTATCCAAACTTTCAGAAATGTTCTCTTCTGAAAATTTTCACTATCCAAGAATTAGTGTCCAGGGAACTGCTTTTTGTCCCTCTTCGTTGGAACACAAGCAAAGAATCTCTCCTTGTGGGTCGTGTTGAACCACTTGTAATTCTCCAAAGTCTCCTTCCTTCTTTGTGAGTCTGCCGTTTACAATGTGGAGTTTAGGAGTACTCCTTGGTTCTTGGTACTGCTCTTCTGTCCACTTCGGCTCTCCTAAGCAACATTGTAAGTAATCCCTAAGTACTTTGTGACCCCTGGACGGTCCTTGAACCACAGTCCGTCTATGAATAGCGAACAGTCAAATTATACTTTCGTATACCATAAACCGTCGTCCTTTCTTTTGTAAATAGAAAGCACTAAATCGTCCCAAGACCTAACTGGTTTTCTTTTGGAGTGATAATAATGTAATTCAACTCCGTTTGGTAGACAATTCCAACCTGCAGGAATTTCTAGTCCAGTCTGCATTGACAAAGGTCAATGGGAACCTTTCTTTGTCTGTATAGTTAGGACCCTTTGAAAGGATTTTGTTCAGTAAGAATATTTTCTTTGGTGAGGTGGGTCACGTTTATGGCCTTTATTCCAGGAAAAGGAAATCTAAAGTGATATTTGCTTTCACGATAAAAGGGTAAGTGTCGTAAAGCTAAAAGGCTCTCAAATTCCGAGACTTCTTTATACCAGATTTTATTGTACCTCCAAAATACTGGTTCCTGTATCGACAAGTGCCATAAATGGTTTTCTCCCTTAATGTACAAACCTCCAAAGAAAATGTCTGGATGGGGATCTTCGTTATGTATTATGAAATACTTGCGCTGTCTAGTACATACAGCTGGAATTCCAGGAAGATACACTGGGTCGTAAATGACACTTACGTTTTCCATATACTAGTGTGAGAAAAAAACTTTTCTCGCTTCGCCCCACCACGTTTCAAAATTTCAGAATTCCTTTATTGGGAATTGCTAGATTCTACGGACTTTTTCAGAATTCCTTTATTGGGAATTGTGAAATTCTACGGAAATTTTCAGGGCCCCTTTATTGGGAGTCGAGAAAGCTAAATATTCACTGTATTTTCTTCAGGATTTCCTTATAAGGAATCGTGATAAAAAATAAAAATTTTAGTCTAAATTGTTTTTCAGCTTTCCTTATTGGGAATAGTGAATAATTTAAAAACTTCAGAATCTTCTTTGAACTCGTTTATTGGGAATTGAATGTATATTTTACCGTACTTTTAGTTCCGGAGTCACTATTTTTCAGTTCTGAATTTCTATTCTAAAATCCCTCAAAAATTTGTTAAAAAGCACAATTTTCTAGTTCCAGAAACTTTTAACAAACAAAAAACTTATTCTCCTTTCTTTCAAGAATTTCTTTTTATTAATTCAGAATTTCTAAAATTCGTTTAGCTCTCTATCTCTAGATTTTTCTTTTTCTCCTATCCTATATTACAAATTTCACAAAAACGTTTGCCCAATATAAACTGAACCTTTGTAGAGCGGAGAAAATAATTTCTTGAACGGATAAAATCCATTTCACCGAGAGGAGCTAAAGTTTTCGGAGGTTCTACCACTCAGAGCTTTCCAATAGTACTATCGTACAGAAAGCCTAGAAAGGACTCTGCGAAAAACTTCTTGTAAATTAAAAGAGCCAGCAAGGCAATTAGAACTACAAGAAACGTTATCTGAAAGTTATTCATTTATCAAATTACCCTTCGCCAGCTTTTTCTCTCTCTCTTCGTGAGGAAAAGAAACTTGCTGAGGAGGGAGAAATTAAGCACTTTTCTCCTCCTCCCTACGAGCACAACTCGTGCTGATAACGTGTGGTGATTTGTCTATGATACTAGCTCACCGTATCTAAATCTCGTGTAACTGTGTGAAAAATAATGTTTCTATAATAATTGACTTTTGGAAAAATAAATGGTACTATTTATTTTAATACTTAATGCGGTTCATCCTTATGGGGATGATTCCCAGTAATATGACACGAAAAAGATTACGAACAACAAGAGTAACGTACAGATCAATACTGAAATCGTCAGTTAGTTTATTTACTAAAATACATCCTTTATATACAAAATCATTAAGTATGTATCTTAGTCTATCACAGCGTAGTTTTTGGGTGAGAAGATTCTTGGTCCAAGAATCTTTCCCAATTCCAAGAAGTGCTGCAGCTGCAAGTAATAAACTTTAGGGTTACAATATTATTGTGTAAAAAGCCTTACAGAGTACAAGGTCTTACAAAGTAGAACAATAATATTTTACAGTACATTGTCCGGTCGGGGACAGTCTAACCTGTAAAGAGTCAAGTCATGGCATTCCATCTAATATAATCATACAATAAAGGAACTTTTACAATACATGTCTACATTACACACATCCTGCATATGTATCTAACACATAAATCAAACGAGACTCATCTGAGTGCTCGTTGACGTTTGCAGTTTACACAATACTACAAACAGTCATACTATTCCACATATAGTCATATTCTTCCATAGGTCACATTCTTCCACAGAAGTAGAAGTTTTGACTCGCTGTAATGTACCTAGCAGTATTTGAACTTGTTTATTCCAATATTTTAGCATGCGATTGTTTCCGCGGTCTTCACAAGCTTCAGACGCAAATATTTAGAATGCTGATGGCAAATCGAGTAAAGGGGAATATCTTGTTATCGAATGGCGTGTAGTCAACGTACTACACTGTACATACTATCCTGTAGCAGTGAATTTGGATTAGACTCGTCATAGGTGCTTAGGCGTTATAAGCTATACCGCCCAAAAGATTAATAGGTTTGATTAGATCAATCATGCATGTGCAATAGCGCCCGATGTATTTTATTTTTATTCAATCGTGGTCTTCTGTCCACTGCGAAGACACCAACCGCTAACAGTAATCGAATATATATTAACAAAGCACGAAGTCATTCCATTTTAAAGTCATCGGATACATACATTAAAAAAACCTGGTTTTAATGAATGATGACCAGGGTGGTGTTGGATTACACAAAATATGCTGGGATTACGGATTACGGATTTTTTCAAAACATTTTTAAATGGGATTACGGATTACGGATTACACGTCAAAAAATTCGGGATTACAATTTGGGATTACTGCAA
>JAQGBT010007856.1:0-10486 GCA_034698585.1 Disparrhopalites patrizii
CTCTTTCTCTCTCGCTCTGTCTCTATTTCTTTCTCTTTCTCTCTCGCTCTGTCTCTATTTCTTTCTCTTTCTCTCTCGCTCTGTCTCTATTTCTTTCTCTTTCTCTCTCTTCCTGCCTATCTTTCTCTCCATCTTTCTCTCTCTGGTCTCGCTCCATTTCCCCCTCTCTCTCCCTCTCTTTCATTTCCTTCTCATCTGACTCATTCCATCCCTCCCAGCAAGTCTCCAGCTTTGACACTGATACTGAACGCTTTCCGTATACATCAACACAGTCCCTTAAAGATAAATAGGGTAATACTGTAATGAGCCTGGAGGAAAGCGTGCTCATCTACAAGAAAAAATCCTTGAGCATTGCTCCTCCACAGACTCCAGGAGGGATAATGGCAACTGATATTGACAGAAGTTTTTTTGTGATTGTGTCTCATTTTTTATCTCTCTCTCTCTCTCTCTCTCTCTGTACTACCAAGATTCCATAATGTTATTTTCTCCCTTTGAAAAAGACGCTGTCTCTCTCTTTTACTCACTTCTAAATTACATGCTCTGTCTCCACTTTTTTTGCCACGTATGTACATGTGTATACATTTATAAAAATATAAAAAAAGTACGCACAGGAGGTTTACTTTCCCTTTCAAATTCGTTGACTGGCGTGAATAATTTTTGTGTTTTTTTTCAAGTTCAAAGACAGATATAAACACGCTCTGTACATTCACACCGAGACAGCCGAAGGGATTTGTGGATACATATGTAATGGTTTATGTACTGGGAGGTTAAAGCTTCCAGGAATGGAACTCCCCTGACTGGAACTGGTTTATTACTATCCTTGATTTATGAGCGTTATGACGGGCTGTACACGCCTTCACCATGGTTTTTGATGGAAGGGGAAAGCTTTCAAGAAACATTTTACCACACTTTTGAAGGAAGTGTTTGGAGGTGGAAGGATATATTTCACCACATCCAATGGTCCTTTTGTGTCAATACGTAAAAATGATAAGGCCTTTGATAAAAACTAACACATGGGTTGTTAATCCCCCCTCATTTTCTTTGTTGTATGAACTCTACATGAATTAATGTTTAATTCTTCTCCCAAAATATTGAGCTACAATGTAGAAATCATATTACAATTGTTTCCCCATAAGAATAATTCAGGGAAAGAATTAAAAAGTACCTAATGAGGTATTATTCCCTCTTTTCTGTAAATTGGACTTTAATTACACAAGAAAGTAGTTTTAGTTGTCATAATGTACAAAATAATTAAAATGATGTTCCCCCATGCACATACAGACGTTCAACTGTATAAATAAATAATTTCTCTGGGAACTTGTGAGCAAACAAAAGAACAAACTGTTACGGAGTATGTATACATCTGTTTAATAATGTAAAAGCTTATATAACTCCAACTCTTTCTCTCTCTCTCTCATTCTCTGACATTCCCTGACTTTTATAGTGACAGAGCCGGAGGAAAAAAAAGTTGGGAAGTAGATTTGCTTAAAATCCCCGAGGAAATTTCAGATTGGAACCAAGGCTTAAAAAATGTATTAATGTGTCCATGCATTCCCCATATGTATATAGAAAAGGTAAGAGAAATGGAAGGACAACGCAATCCTCTATAATTCACACCCATCCCTGTCGTCCCTGAGGATACGGAGAAAAATAGGGATTTGATTCCCTACAAAATAATAAAATTGGGATATAAACCTTTTTTTTGCCACCCCCCCCCCTCCAAAAAAAGGAGGTAGGATAAAGCCTTGAGAAATGAGGGGGATGATAATACTTGAGAGAGGAGAAAGGATCAATTGGGGGGAAATGTAGAGGAAAATAATTCACTTTACGTATCGGGCTACCGAGTAGAAAAAAAAAGAGTAACGTCTATGTCAAAGCAAGTGGCAGATTGGGAAATTCAGAGTGAAAGTAATATTCGATATAGCAATATTTTTTTTTAAAGTGTACCATTTCAACTTTTTCTATACGGAATAGCCTACCTTTATGGAATACTAATTTCTCCATTCATTTTATCTTTTATTTTTTTCCATTAACTTTCTCTGTCATTTTTCTCTTTTATTTTTTTCAATTAACTTTCTCTGTCATTTTTCTCTTTTATTTTTTTCCATTAACTTTCTCTGTCATTTTTCTCGCTTAGTTTTCTTTATTAACTTTCTCTAACATTTTTCTCTATTATTTTTCCGTGTTAGCTTTCTTTGTCATTTTTCTCTTTTAGTTGTCTCTATTAACTTTCTCTATCATTTTTCTCTTTTATTTTTCTGTGTTAGCTTTCTCAATCACTTTTCTGTTTTATTTTTCTCTATCAGCTTTGTCTATAATTTTTCTCCATTAGCTTTCTCTATCATTTTTCTCCATCACTTTTCACTTTTATTTTTCGGTATCATTTTTGTCTTTTATTTTTCTCCATCCTGTTTGTGTTTTATTTTTCCGTATATATTCCGTATACAAGTCCATGGGAAACGCAAGTGTTGGAGAAAGTCTCCGGAAATATATGACATTGGAAGGATGAAATATGAGACGATCGTATCATCATCTCACCCAACGGATGATGAAGTTGTGTTTATGTGTGGGAAAAATATCAAGAGAAAGAGAGAAGAAGAAGAAAAAAAAACTTTCACGAACCTTGACTGTGATTGCTGAGAAGGATTTGGTAGTTTTTAATTTGTTCACGGATTGAGTGGCAGAAATGCCTTTGGAGACGGATGCAGTTGTGGGTCTGTAGAGGCTGGAAGAAGCTTTTAGAGGCACCTCACCCTGTTTGTAACTCTTCCCACTCTTACTATTATTCCGTCCGTCTGCGAGCCGAGCTGCTTCTGTGAGGGACTTGGCTGATGTTGTGGAGCTCACCTTTGGAGAGGCAGACGCAACACGGCCGGAGTTCGCTCCGGTCCGGGAAGACCTCAGAGTCTTAGGAGTGGCTCGGGATCCTCCGAAATCATGAGCAGTGGATGTTGAGCCACTATTCCCACTATTCTCCCCGCTCTTCAATCCATGGGCCTTCCCTCGACTTGAGCCTGCTGGGCTCCCCGAGTCATTCAACATCCCATTCGTCGTGGATGAGGTCCCTCCTGCTAATTTCATGTCTGATGATGTCACCAAACCTTTCTGGAAAATATTAGAAATCAAAGTATAACATTAACAAACACAAAATTAAAAACGGTAAACCTGGATTATCTAACTGTTTAAGGCAACAGTTTTTAAATGTCTGGATTCCCCTATTTAATAGTATGTATAATATACACATCCCGAGAAAATTGATTCCGCATGCAAAAAGTCTGCAAAAATGCGGAACAAGATCACGCGCAAAGGGAACAATCAGGGGCTTCATTTACACGTTTTTAATTAATAATCTGCTATATAATATTTGTAAATAAAGAATAATATTTACAGACAAATAATATTATGTATTTATAAACAAAGAATAATATTTACAGACAAATAATATTATGTATTTATAAACAAAGAATAATATTATTTGTCATTTCGTTTTCCATTTTTTAGCTGAAAAAAAAAAACCCATTCACTTTGGATAATGTATCGATGCTTAAGGCATTAAGGATTATTTGTCTAGTAAATAATGTGTGGACTCTGGACATAGACTTGTTTAGATACACAACTGACTGTCCAACTCTGGATTTAGACTTTAAATCTGGATTAAATAATTCCTGGTTATTTCTCCGTTAACTGGATAATCCTCTTGGCTGCGGCTTGGGAATAATAATAATAAAAAAAAATGAGATGAAAAGGGCCATTTTATGCAGAATTTTATTTTGTTTCCAGCCAAATACGTTGCAGCTGCATCCACCGGAAACAAAATAAAATTCTGCATTATAAATACTCAAGTTTTGAACTTTGTCCAGGAAACCCGTCATAATTGGTCAACTCCTGTTAGATACAGCCTGCATCTAACAGGAATTGACTAATTATGACGGGTTTTCTGTACAAAGTTCATTTGAGTATTTGTCTACTGTTTTCGAACTTTGCGTAGAATATCCGTAATAACTCAGCCAATTTTTATTGGATCTCGATGTGACATTATTAACTGGAACCGCAATAAAATGCTGCACAACATAGTCTTCGTACACCATTTTTATTATTTCTATAGGCAAGGCAGCAGACAACATTCAGCCAACTGTGAAATCACTTTCATGAGTTTTGTCGGCATATAATCTGTTTTGCATCTGAAAGAGTGAACGCTTATAGTGAAAAACAATCCTTTTCTGTAAGACCATCGATACACGTAGTACTGCAATTATTAGTAATTAGGGTTTTTATAGTTATTGTTTAAAGCTTGATACAAACTTATACCCTTTATAATTGGCTTACTAACTTGATGCAGTAAATATGCCAAAAAAAATCACTTAAGTTGCCAAAATATATATTTTTAAGGTGAAATCATTACCGCACGGAGAAATAGGAAATCCAACATAAAGTCACGTATAACTAACCTTCTCAATGAGTCCAATAATGGCCGTGACATCTTTACCAATGCTTCCATTGTTATTACTATTACTATTCATATCCCGAGTCTCAATCGTTTCCTGTCGAATGGCATCCATCCCGGCTATTAAATTATCGATGGTGGCTGTCGGCCCAGTCCCTGAAATTAGCCCACTTTTGTTGTTCGTCGTGCTCTGGTTGAGGGAATTTGTGAGTCCTTGTCCGTATATGGGTCGTATGACCGGTTTCATCCCCTTCGGGTCCATAGTACTTCCTTTTGCGTTGTCAACCGTATCTTTGGCTTTCTCCACCTTCACATCCGCTTCTGGTTATTATACACGGGAATAGAAATGAACCGTTTTTAAATTAATAACTGCGCATTAATTGCAATGATTTCTAATCTATTTATGATTCAGTTGCACAGATTTTTCTTGAGCGGTTAGGGCTTTCTTCATCCAGTTCAAGAGTATGGAGTATAAGAGATTAAAAGTAATCAAAATCAACAAGGAAGGTACGTGGAGAACGGGGTGAGAGGATGAGAGGAGGATTGGTAAGGATTATGGACCACCTCGGATGGGATTATGGAATATTAATTCCCTCTTTGTTAATCCATTTCTCATGAAATTGTGCAAAGTGTGTACATTTTTGCTTGTAAAATATTATCGTCACTTCTTGTCTGCTGTTTTCAATGGATTTCTTCTTTATAAAAATACTTCACATTCCTAATTCCAGGGGAAACTAGATGGAAATTCCAGCAACTTAGTTTGGGGAAAAGGGACCGTAGAAGATTCTGTTTCTGGAGTATCTGGAGGTCTGGAGAAGAATCAGTAAGTAAACGGACTGTCAGATTAGTCAGATATGTGTCTGTAGTCTGTATAATGTATTTTGTAGGAATTAGCAATACATATGATATTAGTATGTATATTATAATATAAGATTAAGACACCGAATTATTAATTCGCAGACATTCGCAGACAGCATGAAATAACTTGTACCGTTGCTGCACGGCAAAATCATCTACATTATGTGTATATGTTTATATGTATGTATCTATGTCTAATAAACAGAATATAGCTGTCTTTCATTCTTCACTTACAATATACATTATGTTATTATATATGTACATTCTTATATCAGATGAGATATGAGATCAATGTTTTTGAAATTAAAAAGAAAAAATTATAAAACGATTGATTACTTAATTTCCGGTATGCACCAAAAATATTACTATTTTTAATATAAAAATAGTACAGACAGACGTTATTATTATAGACCATTATTCCTACACGGTGCTGCCCTGAATGCAATGCATAATATGTACCTATATTATTCACCTTCACCTGCATGCCTCCATTCATCTAAGATCCAGAGTATTTTATTATTGAAAAAATCCAAGGCGCGACGCAGCAATGTCAATAAAATATCAGCATGATTGACACTCTCAATCTATCTATGACTACCGTTAGTACCTTAGTACCGTACCGTGAAAAAACTTGACATTGGCATTAGTTTCCTCTACCGGACCAGGTGCTTCAATGGAGTTTTCTTGGGAAAACACCATTATCATATTATATTACGCATACCTATGTATCATACACTCCAGTTTTTGTAGCTATGGAGTCCCACAAAGCTCAAAAGTTTTTTTTTTTTTTACATTTTCTTAGACCCATGACGAAGGATTGAATACCAAAAATGACGAAAACCTCCCTCGAATTTACAGGAAAGGCAAAATAAAAACTGGTGCAGTCTACTACAAAGGGAAAGATTTCTCCTAACATTTTGCTCCGTTTTTTTGTGTTTTTATCAATGCTATTCATACAGGTATTTACAGGAAATACATAAGGATATTGATAATGGGATTTGTTGTAGTGTCTAAAGATCTTCAAAATATGTAAAATTACCTATGAAAACCATTAGCACTAAACTATGGAAATAATTCGAAATAAATTGCTATAAAAACCATTACAAATAAAGTATGAAAATAATTCCAAATAAACTATGAAAACCTTTAAAAATAAATTATGAAAACATTTAAAAATAAAATGTGAAAACAATTTTTAAAAAATACGAAAACCATTCCAAATCCAATATTCAAACAATTTTAAAAAAATATGAAAACGATTAAAAATACACGATGAAAAATGAAAACATTTAAAAATGAGCCATCAAAACGATTAAAAGGAACATATCTTACTTGTCGGAGCTGCCTTTGCGGGTGTACTTGTTTGTGAAATCAAGGGAGAGTTATTCCCCGACAAAATATTTCCGGCCCCATTGGTGGTGCTACTCTTATTAATGTCTTTGGTGGCCTCAACCTTCGTAGGGGCATCTGTTGCCGGATGGGTCAAGTCCGGTTTGCCTTCAATTCCTCCAACGGCATGCGGTGTCTTGTTCGTGGTGGAAGGGCCCATGACCATAGCTGCCTTAAGAGCTGAGATATGACTTGGTGTTGCTGGTTGCGGTGGAATGATGGGCTTTGGTGGATCACTTGCCACGGGATTTGCTGCTGTTGTTGCTGCTGTTGTTGTGGTAGTCGTCGTCATTTTTGTATCCATTCAAGAAAGTTGACAATGCACAAGTCTTCGATTTATTATTTCCTGTGTATTTTTTTATGGCTCAAAAATAAGGTAAATATTTCCCCGTTGATTTCTGTGAAGTAAATACAGTGGTCATGCAAGAAGGACGGGAGACTCCTTGGAGAAGGTGGGCAGAGTCAACGCACGTTAATATATCTTCTGCCCACGTAAATTGCTACGGTATTAAAAACAACATTCAATGCAATTATAAGCAGAATAAACATTTTCGGGTATCATGGCGTTTGATTTGTTAGCGGTTGCGGAGAAAAGAATTTATATATTTTTTTTAAAGTACGCGTCCATTCCTTTCAAGAGAAGCAGCACAATACAGTTAATCTACAAAGCAATTCAAAATTATTTTCTTGGTAGAGGGACAGCCAACTATTTATCCAGGAGATTGCGAAGCAATTTATTAGCAATGGAAGGAATTTAAATTTTTCGAAACCTTTTCTCACACCGAAAGTGAGGATTTCTTGGAGCTTATTCTGATGTGCTTAAAACTGTGGTAAAAATTGTAGTGTTCAAAAAATTTGTCTTCACGATGTTGGCCAATTATTCCTCCCAAAAAAGAACCACTTGAGTCGAAGAATTTGAGAAAACTGACCTCATAAATGATTCATATATTGACCGAAATAACTCATATTAAGAAACAGTATGCACTTTTTCTTAATGACTGTCCGTTATTTTATTGGAGTCCATTTATGAATTACGAGAAGGGAACTATAAATCATTTAAATCAACCACAATCATTTGTTTCACCATTATATTACATGCACTTGGAGGAATTAACACTTGAAATCTTTCTTTCGTCCTCCCACTGCACTTTATACAGATCTTCCTCTTTAATTGCCCCCGCTATGTACGTGGAGCATCAATTAAAAAAAAGCAAAAGTGCTTCTGTCACTTCAAAAGTACGGTACTTTATTATTATCTCCAGAGAAAAGAAGCTAATAAATTCTTATAATCGCAAGGTCATATTTCCCCCCGAAGGAATTTTCTATTGAGTTTTGATGTCAAGAAGCTGAATTGAACCAGACTCTAACCCGCCTTTTTCAATGGAATTCACCTCAGAGGAAGTTCACCAGTTATTATAGATAAGCTATTCACACAGAGGAGAGGAAGGGTTGAGTGGGTTCCTCCCACCAAGAAAAATATGAACTGTGTCCAGGAATGAAAAATAATAAAAATAAATTTGTGATAAGGACAAATAATAAAAAGACACTCGTCTCTATATATGACACAGTGACATGGAGGTTCTTTGGATTGGTGACAGAAAAAAAAAGAGGTTCCAAAGGAATGTGACAGAAGGAGGAGGAAGATACGGAATAATGACAAGATACGTCTCCAGGCCCTAGATATTCAATGCCTTCAATGGGAAATACCTTCTCCAGTGCACTCCTTCCGTTTGGAGAGTGTCCAGGCTTTTTTTTTGACAGGAATAACAACGGACGGTGTATGCATTCGATATAGATTGAGGAGGTACTTTCCCACCACTCTATAGGGCAAAACGGTATATAGCTCGTACCTGGATAGAAGTATAGTAAAAGTCACTTGGGTTGTCCAGGAATATCATACAAATTTAATGGGTTTCCCATAACAAAATATCGGGGCGGAGAGAGAGCACAGTGGGTAATCATTTGGATTCATTTTGCCAATTTCCTCCGCTCCAAGTGCGCCGGCACCTGTTAGTATTGGCAAAGAGAGTTAAATTTATTTCAGAGCTCATCGGGTTCCACCTTCTCACAGGACCTTGTTATTCCTTTTGCACAATATGCCAATGCTTGACTGAGTAAAAGAGAGAGAGAGGGAATTGTTCCAGAACTTTCTCCAGTAACCTTTGACGAATTGTATGCCCTCTCAACACAAGTATGTATGTCTGGAAATGGCATGTATGTATATGGTAGAAGCACTATAGCAATAGTTTCAGTGATGGTCCACTCCAGGAATCATTCAGACGAGCATTGGACACATTCCCCCCTTAATTTGAGTAATGGCTATTCTTGTTGAGAATGCTGGAGGTTCGGCCCCGACGAAGCTTCCGAGACGCCCCACACATAAAAGGTCAATTATGTATATTATGTATGCAAATAATTGTGATAAAAAAAAATTTGTACAGTCCGCTTTTCCTCACTTTTCACTCTGATACACACGGGAGTTTTTTTTTTTTTTGAGTATCTCCACTAAACTTAATGGGTCACCTGTGAAGAATCACGAGGAAATTAGATCACAGTTTTTTATATGAATAATTTTGCACAGGCAATTAGAAATTTGTAGGTGGATGGACACAGACAGGATAGTTTGTATTGTCCAAAACAAGCACCGAAAGCACCTTTTTTTACCGAAACTTAGAAAGTGACGAAAACCAGCGGAGCTTTGAACTGTTACAGCCCGAACGAGTGAATGATACGGGTTGAGTCGATTACTGGTGAACTATGTATTTTTGAAATTTTCTATTTTCGGGGTCTTGAACGTCACTTCCCTTGAAATCATTCATGTCATTTGCCTCTATTTGACCAAAAATAGAGAGAATCGATTCTTTCACAGTACATATATATGTACGTGTACATCCGTATTCTTCTGCTTGATACACATATTATACACGGTGAAAGATCTCGGTTCAACTTTGCTACGGGGCAAATGTAATATGGATGTGGGAAAACATGATTACATGTATATTGACAGCCCAGACGTTGCCTAAATATGTGATGGAGAGAATTCATATATGTATAACTGAAAATTGTTCAAGAACTTTTTTGACCAGCTACATTTCATTCCAACTCCAAAAGTAGCTGTCATGTAGGTATAGACAAACCCGACCTCCTGCCATTTGAAATACGAAGGTATAAATATAAGATTCATCAATTTTGGTATTAGAAAGAAATGCAGTTAGTTCCAAAAAACAAGCTCTCAGAAGCGGTGATATACCCAGTTAAGTTAATGGTGGAGGCAAACAAAATTTTTAGCAAAGGCTTTACAAGTTCATTTTCTTGTTTTTCTCTCTGGTATGAAGTACCACCCAGAGAAAGTTTTGTGTTTGATGTATTGTTCCTCCACGGACTTTCATGGAGGGAAAGTGGCAGTTTGCAATCAGTTTGGGCTTGAGCGAACAAAAGAAAAAATAATAATAAAAAAATCAATAGGGGAGTCCCTTTGGATTGAAAAGGTACCCACATCCTCCACCATCATCATGGGGCATTTTCAATGTTCATGCAATGTTGTGTAGGATTCTCTACCCTGTAATTTGTACTTTTGTAGGTACATGTCCTGGTCAGGTAAGTATGAGTAGGACAAAGGACAAAAGTGGTATAAGTTCCTATTTTTTAATCATTTCTCCCACGGAAATAGATTTCTACGTACTTGGGAATTATCTGTGCCCGATTACAGGGGTAGAGGTTTTTTAAATGCAATCAATTAAAAATTAGATGAAGTATTTCCATAATTTTTTAAATGCAATCAATTAAAAATTAGAT
>JAQGBT010007857.1:0-10484 GCA_034698585.1 Disparrhopalites patrizii
CTCCCTCTTTCTCTCTCTTTCTCCCTCTTTCTCTCTCTTTCTCCCTCTTTCTCTCTCTTTCTCTCTTTTTCTCTGTCTTTCTCTCTCTCTTTCTCTCTCTCTTTTTCCCTCGTCATTCTAATGAGGGAGGCATACGGTCGGTGTGCGGCCGACAGAGTCGTTTGTATAATATAACAAATGCAATCTGGGCGACTGTTCAAAGACGATGCGGTGAGGACGACACGGAACAACAATGGGAAAGATAATAGTTTCGGAAAAGAGCTTCATAGAGAGAGAGAGAGAGAGAGAGAGAGAGAAAAGCCTCATGTGAATTAAATTAACACGTGCGGACAGGTGGACCACAATGGAGGGCTTTAATTAATCCCATTGGAAAAGGCATGAGCTTGAAGGGATCTACAATTAATTCTGATATTTGTTCGCAATTTGACCTGACACATGTAATCTACACTTTTCTGCACTGTTATTACTATTATTCCTGTGGGTACTGTCTTCATCACTTCGTTTTCATTATCATCATCTCTGTCTTATTCTTTTCTTGTCTTTATTTTTTATTGCTTCACCTCCTTCCTTCCTCATCCACCTCCTTATTTCCTCTCTTCCAATTTCCCCCCCCCCTCACTTATATATTCGTTTATTTTTCCCTCCCGCTATTTGCTCATTATTTGATGGCGGTGTGGGATGGTGAGAAGGGAGACAAGGGGAAGAGCGCGAGCGGCGGTCTGTAATTATACTATTATTAGCGGATAAGAGCCTACCCTACTATTATTAATTCATTACTTGAACAAGAAAAGTATTTGGAATGACAGGGAAGGGAAAAGGGGTAGTATTTATATTTAGTAGCAATGGAAGGGAAGCCCTCCACACATGTCTTGTCATTATGCAGAGGACTGCCACAAGGATTGTAGTCCCAACAAGGCCCCGCCATGGAGGATGCTCCCTCTCGTCAAACATGTGAGAGGACCAAGAATGTCCAAGCACCAAAAAAAATAAAATAAATAACAATGAGACAAGAGTCACTGAGAGCTGACTGAGAAACAATGAAAACAAAAATCTATTCAACATCAAATTGCTTACTTATAGATGGCTTGGAAGAAGAGAGAAAAAATAACTTTTTCAACCCTTTTTTTTTCTATTTTCAATGTCCCCTCGAACATTTCTTTTTTTTTTTTACCTCACTTTCTCACTCGTTGCATGGTGCCAAGTTGAAACAAACGGCATGTGGGTATTTTCTGTCTCTCTCTTTCTCTCTCTCTCTGTCTCTCTCTCTCTCGTTATTGTATTTTTGTGCATAGTGGAGCGATTCAGAGCTCTAGGACTGCACTCAGGAGTATTGCTCAGCAATAATAACCTATTAAGATGATGATGAGGATGACGATGATGTGGGAAAGATTAGAGCTTCTTTTTTCCCTGTCTCTTTCTCTCTCTCTCTCTCTCTCTTTCCGTCCTTAGATTCATGCTAAAATTGTACGTCACCCTCCGACAATGAGCACTGTTGTGTGTGCAATGAATTAACATAAGTTGAAGACTATAAAATTATGAGTGACAGAACAAAAGGGAAAAAACTTGGTCAAATGGCACTCTTTTACCTGAACTTTCATCTTACACGGATCTGACTTGTCTTTTGTCTTTTATTATTATTACTGTTATTATTATCATCATCATTATTACCCACACTATCTCCCCCTAATAGCACTGGCTTCCGTAGAGGAGCCTATATATGTTATACCTATATACCAGAGTAACTCCATTTTGATACTGGCTTGGGACTAAAAAGGATATGATTCAATTTTGTTTTTATAGGTGACTAATTACTATGAGCATGTTCCGCCTTTGTCATTGCTTTGATTGTATTATTATACTTTTCCATATTCTTGTGTATGATAGAGGCTTTATTTATTTAAGAAAAGAACGGGCTTGAATGTAGAAAGAAAAAGAAGACGTTTTGAAGGGAGGCTAGAGAGAGAGAGGGAAAGAGAGAGAGAGAGCAGCCGAAATATGCCGGAATTCACGGCATGGGTCTAGCCAGAAAAAAAAAAGAAAGAAAGGGATGATGCTGGCTTTACCTACATTTCAAAATGGGAATAATGCATGAAAATTTCCATCTGTTCTTATTATTAGGGATAGTGTTGGTCATGGTACAATCCGTGGATGAGGGCGCAATCAAAGAAATGTCAAATGTGAGAGAGCGGACAAGTTGAAGTGGAAACAAGTATCATTTGTATTCGTGGTGAGAATGTGTAGCTTTTGATATACATGGACGAGATCTCTTCCGTTCAAATGTATACGGAAGGGTGCCGGGGAAAAATTGTCTATATGCATACATGTGTTTGGGGTATATAAAACTATATTAAAAAAAACTAAAAACATATTTATAAGGTATATAAGTCCTATCAACTTACGTATAAAAAACACCTTTCCACATGACTGGTAAGTTGCCGTATTTGTTGAATATATACGGAGTATAGTACATAAAAAAGGGTTGAAAAAAAGTGGAAGATACACACAATTAAAAGTGAGGTTAGAATAGTAGGCTGAGGAATATGGAAAATGGGATTGAAATTGATTTTTTTTTCTCCTTTTAGATGAGCATCACGTTTTGAGAGGAGGTCAAAGGTCGTGCTCATCTCCAGCAGAGCTATATGGATTCTCCTTGGAAAATTGTATTCGAATCACGCGACCACGTCACAGAGAGGGGAAAAAATAATTCTGTATATATTATATTACCTTACATATCATCCGCTTTATAGGCAGAGAAGGCCCATCCGTCCATATGTAATGTCCACATATTTACTCGTACATTTCTTCAGCCACAAAATATGTCTATCAACCATTATTTATTTCCCCGAAGATGTTTAATATGCGATTAATATTATCTTACTAACATATTATGAATAAGGCAGCTCAACTCCATCGAAGTATCAGAGAAGGTAAAAAAAAAAAAAAGGAGCGCAAAAAAAAAAAAATTCTACACAAACCACATCCTTTCTCTCTCTTTTAAGTCCGCTCCCTTTTTTTGTTATTTGTTGCTTGCATAAAAAAAATCATTGTTGAAATTCAAAGCACATTTTTTTGCAAATCCATCCAGGAACAAACCACACCAGTGGGGCCACCTCCATACTATGTACATTCGTCCAGGAGGGGAAAACAAGTGCCTTTCCGATTTTTTTTTTATTATAATTATTATTATGACTTACTAATATCGCAGAGGAACAGTAACGTTGAGGAGCCATTCCGTTTTTTTTATTATATTTGAAGCATTTAATCAAATTTTCATCCCCTCTCACCTCCTCCACATTCCTCCTCTTTCCCTTCAGTCCCCCCTTTTTCTCTCCACGTGGGGGAATGTCTTGGAAATGACGGAATCCATTTGTGCATATGTATACAGAATCCTTTATTCTCCTGTTTCCTCTTAAACCAAAGTCGTTCAACTGCCATTAGACAATAAGGAGGTGGTAGCCACATGGATTTTTGAAGGTGTGAGTGTTGAAAAGGGAAACAGACATAATAAAAAAAGAAATAAAATTAAAAGGGGTGGGGGGAAGGGGTAAAATGATTCCTCACGTCCTTTTCTCTCCCTGAATTTCACGAAATAGGAAGGGAAATGTCCATCGTTTTGCATTCAGGGGAAAACTTAGTGTTTTGGGAGATGAATTGAACTAACCAGTCCTTCCAACCCCCAAAGGATTTGCATGTATGTACTCAATCGGCGGTAGTTTATCAAAATGTAGAGACTCATAGGGAGGTGGGGAGGAGGAGCAAATGATAAAGAGAGAGAGAGAGAAAGAAAAAAAGAAAGAGACAAAGAGAGAGAAAGGAGTAAACGAGGGAAAGAGAGAGATCTCTTTGAGATCTCTCCTCCTCCTCCCAACTCCTACCGAATAACTTCTCATCTGTGGGGAAAAGTCGTGCATGAAATTGGTCTTCCGATAAAATCTAGATTGACACTCACTTTACGTCCATATGTATATACATGGATCTTAAGGGGCTCTTGACGCCCCCAATTTGTTCAAGTCATATCCGTTTATTGCTTCATATCATCTCTCTCCCCAACTTTCTTTCAACTTCTCATGTCTCACCATCTCTTTCTCTCTCTCTCTCTCTCTCTCTCTCTCTCTCTCTCTCTCTCTCTCCCACTTTGTCCCCCTTGGAAAAAATATTCAACTATCCCAAACAGCAGCCCCAGTACCATCAACAACATGAGAGAAGCTGGTAAGTAGTGTGGGTAATCTTTTTGTTATTAATTTTTTGGGGCTTTCACACTGGTCTAATCTGTTTTTTTTATCCTCCCCCACAATTATGGCGTGCATCTAGATTTTCCTTCCTTTTTTTTTTTTTGCTCAGCCTCTCATTCTTTCCTCACGTCTTTCCCCTTACTTCATTATGGATAAAAAAAATCCTCCCGAGTGCTGGGAGTTTTTTTTTTTGATCGTGGAAAAATAATATTACAATAATAATAATAAAACTCCGGCAAATCAATTACTCAAATCGCAAATCAAATCAATTCTGACCCATCTCATTGTCAGAGGGATTTCTTGAAAATGTCCAGAAAGACACGGGGTAAACTTATGGGGGGGGAAGAGGGGAAATTAATTTCATGTATAGAAAGCGGGAAAATGGAGAGTCGAATAAAAGAGGTAGACGAATGAAAGGGTTGGAGAGGAAAGGAGAAAGATCCCATTAAATACACACAGATCTACTATATGAAAAGGAGGACGTTAAAATTCGCAAAACATGAAGCAACTTGGAGGATAAGAAATGGACAAAAAATGTCGTTGGAAATCTGGATGGAATAATTATTGAGGATTAAAAGGGACAAAAATCTCATCGTTTTTCCTCATCCAACATCTGACAAAGCAGAAAAAAAATGCTCTCATCTGATCCACCTTTTCAAGTCTTGTGTTAGCATCCATATGAAAATGGAAGGAGCACGATTCCCATGTAATTGTCAACATATAACATCCTCACTACACCAGTATTTTTGCTACTGCCACTTAAACCATTGGGAACTTGGTATATCGTAAAAAAAAAAGTACTATATTAGCCCCTTTGGTAGTTTGATACTTGAACCATAACTCGAAAGGTGAGTTGCGGAGACAGGAAAAAAAAATGATATAATGGCAACAATAATAATAATAAACTTTGCATGGAGCATAAAGTTATTGGGTGTATAAAATATATGAAAAAATGTCCACCTCTCCATGGACCATTTGGACGTGAGATTATGAACCATATGGAATGGAGGGGGATCATATCCCCTTGACTTTTTATTATTTTTTTCTTCCATTTGTATCCAATTTTTTTTCTACATTAATTTGTCATCTTTGCCACCGTTCACAGTAGTAAGAGGTCCTCCCCCTCCTCATTCAGAGCCATACGTGCAAAATATGGATGGGGAAAAAAATATTCCGCTTAACTTCCCTCCCCCCCCCAAAAAGAGCTGTTGATGGGTGAGTGGAATAAGAAATTTATATTGTATGAAAGTGTGTAATGGACCAAGGAGGCTGATGATGATCAAGTCAAATGATGTTCAACACTTTTTATCTGCTTGGGTGGGCAGGGCCAAATTGTATTCAACATCATAGGGCACACAAGCACTCTGGGGACGTTCTCATCCCTGCTACAATTCTCTCATTTCATCCATCACATAAATATCTCAGTGGGGGGAATGACAGAGATGTTATAGGCTCATGAAACTTTTTAACTTTTTTTTTCTCTTAATTTTCCCCCCAAAAAAAAATTTTGTTGCCAAAATTCTGAATAATTACCTCATTATTATTTCCAAAAGCATATAACTACGTCCAATTTTCTATAGTTGCCGGACGGATGAGGAGAAGAACTGGAAATTCAATTGTACACCCGTCAGAAAAAAAAAACGAAGGGATAAAGGATAAAAAAAAATTATATTTTCCCCTCATATCACACAAGAATAACAATGGTACATATTTTTCTTTTGGGTTATTTGTTTGCCATTTCAAATAATATATAATATTCCTCCCATTTACCTCCACTGCCTATTCTGCTTTCCTCTTTTTCCACAGTGAAAAGTTTTTCAATTATGTATTTTTTTTTTCAAACATTTTACATGCATACAAAAAAAAAAAAATAAGGACTCATGAACCACAAAGAAAGAAAGGGAGTGACAAATTGCTTTCTTTCTTCCACTCGTGCATTAAGAGATGGAATAAGGGAGGGAGAGAGAAGAAAAAAAAAAAGAAGGAAAACATCTCTTGATGCTCGTCTTTCCACTATGATAATATTTTGCTCATTCACCTGTGTCTACAAGAGAAAATGCTCTATTATAATTATCCACCTTTAAAAAATTCCCCCTAAAACCATTTTTATATAGTACTAAATCCTTTCAGCAAAAATGTACAGATACAGGAAAACCTCCAATGCCGTTGGAGGAATGGTAGTCGAACGACTTCTGTGGAGGACAAAGGGCTAGAGGAAATCTCATTCTTTCCAGTTACACTTGTATACCTATACACATACACATATGTAATATAAGCATTTTTTTATTCTTTGGGATAAAAAATAAAACAATTTATACATTAAATAATAATCCTATTTTGCTCAGAATACGTTGAAATGTACAAAAAAAATGAGCACTCTTATACATTTATTTTTCTACACATAACCAACGTTTCACCCTTTTATTAAAAAAAAAATGATGTGCCACATAGGAAAAGAATAAACGGACTGCCACGAGACTTTGATGAACAGGCAAAGCAGTCTAAGATGCAGGTGTAATTAGCAATCGTGATGCATTAGTATTTAAATTACATGTAATTAGTTCCAATAAACATACCCTCTTCTCACTCCGTCTGAGGCCATACATATGTATATGGATGTATACAAACATGCAGGACATGTAGACACACATTGAGAGGGGGGAGAAAAAGAATTAAATAGGAAAAATATATAGAAAAGGCAGAAAGACAGAAAAATGTAGACAATACCACCTTGGGTTTCAGCTCAAAAATTCAATTTGCACACGCTTATGTGTCATCTTTGTAAAATGCCTCTTTTGTACAGTTGTTGTTGGTCCTTCTTCTGTTGTGGCACAAGTGTGTGTGTGTTCTCAAATATTGTACTATTGGCGAAAAAAAAAAGTAATGTGTATGCTTTTCCACGTGAGAGTCTTTCTACTTGAAATAATGTCAACTCTTCAAAAAATTACAGAATATGTTGACGTTGTTAACGGGAAAATATAATCTTTTTTTTTTGTCTGAATTAAAAGCAATAACATGCTAACATGTAATCATGTCTTGAGAGGAGGACGCAATTTTTTGCATCTCGTCTTCTCTTTTTTCACTCCACGCTTTTAGGCTACAAT
This sequence comes from Disparrhopalites patrizii, assembly GCA_034698585.1. NCBI lineage: Eukaryota > Metazoa > Arthropoda > Collembola > Symphypleona > Sminthuridae > Disparrhopalites > Disparrhopalites patrizii. Next base: position 7,337 of record JAQGBT010007857.1, read on the forward strand.
TCTCTGCTTTAGTTACAGCCCATCAGAAACGAGGGGAGAAAGCGAGAGGGAGAGAAAGGGAAATAGAAAGAGAATATTATAAGCAAGACAAAAGAGACACATGTAGAACACAAGAGAGATACAGTCCAAAGAGAACAACAGAGGGAATCAGGGAGAAGAACGCAAAAATAGGAGACATGTAGAGCAACAGAATGGACATGCCGGAAAGAAAAAGAGAGAGAACAAGAGAAACGAGACAAAGAAGAGAGAAAAGGTAGGGAGAAGAGATAAAGTAGAGAGAGAGGAGACAAAAGAGAGCCGAGAGACAGAAAAGAGAGAGAAAAGACAACGAAGAGAGAGCAGAGACGAAAGAGAGACGAGAGACAGAACAGAGAGAGAAGAGACAAAGAAGAGAGAGCAGAAACAAAAGAGAGAGGGATGAGACAAGGAAGAGGGAGACTAGAGACAGAAAAGAGAGAATAGACAAAGAAGAGAGAGAGACTGAAAAGAGAGACAAGAGACAGAGAAGAGAGAGATTAGAGAGACAATAGAGAGAGAGAGAGTAGAGAAAAAGAAGAGAGACCGAAAATAGAGAGAAGAGACAGAAAAGAGGGAGAAGAAGAGACAAGAAGAAAGAGGAAGAGAGGTAAAGAGTGAGAAAAAAGAGAGAAAGAAAGACAAAGAAGAAGAGAAAGAGAGGAAAGAAGAGAGAGAGACGAAGAGGAAGGGATTAAGAGAGAGACGAAGAGGGAGAGATTAAGAGAGAGACGAAGAGGAAGAGATTAAGAGAGAGACGAAGAGGAAGAGATTAAGAGAGAGACGAAGAGGAAGAGATTAAGAGAGAGACGAAGAGGGAGAGATTAAGAGAGAGACGAAGAGGAAGAGATTAAGAGAGAGACGTAGAGAGAGAAGAAAGAGAGAGAGACGAAGAGAGAGAAGAAAGAGAGAGAGGCGAAGAGAGAGAGAAGAAGAAGAGAGGGAGAAGAGAGAGAGAAGAAGAAGACAGAGAGAAGAAGAAGAGAGAGAGAAGAGAGAGAGAAGAAGAAGAGAGATAGAAGAGAGAGAGATAAGAAGAAAAGAGAGAGAGGAGAGAGAGAGATAAGAAGAAAAGAGAGAGAGGAGAGAGAGAGAAGAAGAAGAGAGAGAGACGTAGGGAGAAAGAGAGAGAATGAGAGGAATGTATGATTAAAAGAGAGTGAGCATACAAAGTCTAAAGACATTTTGGGGAAATGTGTGACTGTTAACTCTCAAGTGCATATCAACAAATAATTACAAGATTATTTGCAAATATTCTCCCTCGTCCCCTGTCCACTTTAGACGTACAATAAATTGCACTGTTGCATAGGCCATGTATTTTTCAGTACTGTTATCCCCTGCTTTTGAGGCACTTGCGATGTTTACTTTAAAAGGTAGCTACATCAGAGAGAGCGACGGAGAGAGAAGGAGAGGGAGCAATACTATGGAGATGGACAGACAGAAAAAAATTGAATGAATGAAGTATTGCTTAATCGGTGGCGTGTGTAAGTTTCAGTCTGGATACAATTTCATTTTTTCTTCAATATTTTACTCCTCACGTTGTATAGCAGTTGAGAGATTTTCCTTCAGAGAAGAGGGAAATCGTGCAAGAGTAATTAGCTCCTACTTGAAATGTGAAAGAACTCTTTGATTATTTTGCAAGAATGTTTTTTCCCCTTGTAACAGTTTGTAGTAGTCGTTAGAAAAAAGAAACTCTTTGATTTATCATCATTTTTTGGGGGAGAGAGAGAGAGAGAGGGATGGAATAAGAAAAATGAAAGATTACTGCTTGTGTGTTGAATATCACATATTACGATATTACACCTGATGATTTTTTTTTTCAGAAAAAAAAACCCTGTTCTTCTACACACAAGGGAGAGTAGCATGAGAGGGGGAGGAGGGAACAGCATGCAACAATGGTGATTGTATGCATTGATAAATTGATAGCATGATGGACATTTAACTCTTCAATTCCTCCGGTGTACCACATGGCAAATAAATGTTTAAAAGGTACAAATTAAACTACAACACAAGTAAAGTGTTTTTCAGCCCCGACACCATACAATTTAAACGAGAGGGATGCATGCACCTCTTACGATTAGTTACAAAATGTGCGTGACATTTTACTCAAGTCTCATCTTTTTCTGTTACAGCTAAATAATAATAGGAAGAATTTCCGCCAATTTTTACTTGTAACCACGTTTCAACATTAAAAGTACAACGCCAAATTAATTATTTTTATTAGATTCATGTACGAATTTCAATTTTTAAAATCTCTTTCACTCCCTCCGGCACCGTCATAGGCCCATTTAATTCCGTAGTACTATTTCCCATGTATTCCCTGTTTGGAGGAACGGGTTAAGGAAAATAAATCTCTTGAAAAAAATCCCTGCTCCCAATAAACTTACTGCTGGGCCTTCCAATGCAGTGCATTCTTTTAGCGTGTATTTAAATGGCAGAAGGCACTGTAACAATGCCAGGACTATTCCGGAAAATTCACACTAAAAAATATCCTCATGACCATCCTATAGATGCCTATATAGAGACCAAAAGGGATTTTACAAGCAGAAAGAATCAAGTGCGGATGATGAATGAGATCAATGTGCTGTGTCCCAGGAGGAGGCGACGTTTTTGGATGGTTATAATCATAGCTGAGTATAAAGTGATAATAACCCCAAATAAACGTATGGTAAAAAAAAAAGGATGGTTGTCATCCGCCCGTGAAAGAGAAATATGAATGGGAAGAGGAATGGGGATAGGCGAGACACGAGAGAGAGAGAGAGAGAGAAGTAAATTTTTAGAGACTGAATTTAAACCAGCGTAGGTTCAAATAGGGAAAGTACACATAGTACATATCTATCCCAGGTGCAACGAGTATTTCATACAGAGACAAATGGAGAAGGTGGCTGGAGAAAGCTGGAGAAATGGAACAACTAAAGGGGGGAAAGGCAGGAGATTCTGGAAAGGGAGAGAAAGGGAAAAGGTAGAAGAGAAAGCAAGAAGAGAGGCTTTTGTAGAGGGAGAAAAGGGAGAGGAAGGAAGAAGAGAGGCTTTTGTAGAGGGAGAAAAGGGAGAGAAAGGAAGAAGAGAGGCTTTTGTAGAGGGAGAAAAGGGAGAGAAAGGAAGAAGAGAGGCTTTTGTAGAGGGAGAAAAG
>JAQGBT010007858.1:0-10482 GCA_034698585.1 Disparrhopalites patrizii
CTCTCTCTCTTTTCCTCTCTCTCTCTCTCTCTCTTTTCCTCTCTCTCTCTCTCTCTCTCTCTTTTCCTCTCTCTCTCTCTCTTTTCCTCTCTCTCTCTTCTCGTCTCCCTTTCCATGCTCCCTCTCCCTCTCAACCTTGTTCCATCCAATTCCCTTTAAGCCAAGTACAAGAGATTCCTCCATCTCAGCACATACTCTCATTATGGTATATTTTTAGGTATAGCTAATATACAGAAGCATATGTAATGCAAGTATTCACCAATTACAAAGGCACACGCGCATGCTGTAGGCGCCTACATATGCCAAAACAATTGTACGTCCATTATCACCACTCTTTTACCCTGACCAAGTGACAATGCATGTGACCACCTCTGGGGACGTACAAGGGGATTCACCAGCCTCGTCCTGTAACATGTGTCCACGCTTGTGTTTGTGTATACGTCAAGTACAGAGTCCAAAATGACCACATTCACCCATTCTGTCCCACGTCAAGTCATAAAATAAACATTTTACCTGTACAGCCTGTACTTTATGCATGTAATATAGTATAATATATACACATGTATAATATATACACATGCACTTATTGTTAGTACATACACATAGATGGATGTATGTAGGTGGTCAGTGGCACTAATAGATGTTCCTAATTATGATTTTATATTCTCATTATGCCCAAGACACGACCACCACCACTGGCTGTCATTGTCCTCCTAGAACCTGGGAGGGACAGAGAGAAAGAGGAAATAGAGAAAAAATAGAGACAAAGAGAAAAGAGAGAGAGATGAAGAGAAAGATTGGGAGAGAGAGAGAGAGAAGAGAGAGTGAAGAGAGAGAGAAGAGAGAGACAAGAGAGAGAGGGAGAGAGAGGGAGAGAGAGAGAGAAGAGAGTGACATTATTTTCAATCAACAGCAAATAAACATCTTGTTCATGTTCCCCATTTTCCCTGCCTTTTATCTCTCATCACAAGGGAAAAGTGCGAGAACTTTCCAAGGGGAGAAAAAATAATAAAAAAAGTTCTTTGTATCTGCATTGATAAAAAAAAGAAACAAAACTGTCAGCTTCACGTCTCCCATAGTGAATCACGTTTATTTGACAAGACATCCACACACTTTGGAAGGTGATTTTCCCTCCACTTTTTATTAATTCCATGCACACAGAGAGAGAGCAGACTTTGAAATAAAAAATTGGAAATTAAGTACAATTCTTGATTCCTAGAAATGACTTCTCATAATAATAAAAATACAAGTCAAAAAAAGCACTTGTGTACGGAGGGTGACATGAGTTCATTGCAATTATATTTTGTAGAGAAAAATACACATTTCTCTCCCCCCTCAAAATGTCCCCCTTTACACCAATGTATTTAGCTAACCTCTAAAATTTTTGGTTGTAATTTTAAAAAAAAGGGGAAAGTTTATTCTAAGAAATGTGATTTTTTTTTACAAGGATAAAAAGCGGGGTAATTAACGCCGTTTAATGCATCCTTTAGTGATGAGCAAAAAAACGGAGGTGAACATATGCACATTTTGGATTTTAATTATTTTTTAACGGTGCTTTTTCCCCCCTCCATGTCGACACCCCCGCAATGGAAGGAAACAATGTACATAACAATGTACATAGACGAGCAAAATTACAATCACTCGTTTCTTGTAAATGCTTTCAAAATATAAATCTATATAAAATGACTGTGGCCGACTAGAACACATTTTTTTTGGGGGGCTTACAAAATACAACAGAGAGTCTATGGCAATTGTTGGAGGAGACAAGTCTCAATTTTTGTTGCTACACAATCAGAGAGAAATTGATGGTAGCTACTAAACGTTTAAAAAAACCATCTTCATCCTTAATTGCATGGGTTGGAGGGAGAAGTATTTAAAAACACACGAGCCAAAAGACTGAAAAAAAAGGTGTTGTGCAAAATGCATATTTTCACACGCACACGCCTTCCATTCTTTCACTTCTGATTAACTTTCCTCTCTTTCGTCTCTGGGCTTCACTGTCTTTTGTTGTCTCTGCCTTTTTTCTCTCTTCTACTCCCCCGTTTATCTCTTGGATGTCTCTCCACCCGATTTAGACTATTGGGGTCTTTAATTATCTCAGTTTATCTGTCTCTTTATGTTTATGGACGTCTCTGCACTTCCCCGGATTTTATCTCTGCTTTTTCTCTCTACTGAACGATCCCTCTCTCTCTCTCTAGTTCGTCTAATATATGTATATACTCGAAATTGTCTATTGGTGTCTCTCATTTTTTGTCTCCTTGTGTCTATCTCCTTCACTCGGTCTCTATTCCACTGATGACTGTCACGCTTTGTCTCTTAATATGTTTCTTTTTTTCCTTTGGTTTCATTAGGTTTCTCCGTTTCTGGCTTTGTCCGTTGATTGCTTTCTGTCTTTTCTCTGTCTCTGGTTTTATCTTGTTTCCGCTCTTTCTTTGGGGTTGTCTCGTTTTCTCTCTGTCTCCGGTTTTCTATTGTTTTTTCTATCGTCTGTGTTTTTCTCTTGATAGTTCTCTCTCATTTTCTGTCCTTTTTCTCTTGTTGGCTCTCGTTTTCATTCTGGCTCGGTTTTTCTCTTGTTTACTCTCTGCTTCTGTTTTTCTTTTTTTTCTGTTTTCTCTCGTTTTTTGTCTGTATGTCTTTCTACAGTTTCCTTGGTGGCTCTGTTTTTCTCTTGCTTTCTCCCGCCTTCCCTGTTTTTTTCTTGTTTGCTCTCTGCCTCTGTTTTTCTTTTGTTATTTCTTTCTCTTGCTTTCTCTCGTTCTCTTTGTGGCTTTGTTTTTCTCTTGTTTTCTTTGTGGCTCTGTTTTTCTCTTGTTTTCTCTCGTTTTCTTTGTGGCTCTGTTTTTCTCTTGTTTTCTCTCGTTTTCTTAGTGGTTCTGTTTTTCTCTTGTTTTCTTTGTGGCTGTTTTTCTCTTGGTTTCTCTCATTTTCTTTGTGGCTCTGTTTTTCTCTTGTTTTCTCTCGTTTTCTTTGTGGCTCTGTTTTTCTCTTGTTTTCTTAGTGGTTCTGTTTTTCTCTTGTTTTCTCTCATTTTCTTTGTGGCTCTGTTTTTCTCTTGCTTTCTTTGTGGCTCTGTTTTTCTCCTGTTTTGTCATGTTTTCTTTGTGGCTCTGTTTTTCCCTTGCTTTCTTTGTGGCTCCGGTTTTCTCCTGTTTTCTCTTGTTTTCTTTGTGGCTCTGTTTTTCTCTTGTTTTCTTTGTGGCTCTGTTTTTCTCCTGTTTTCTCTTGTTTTCTTTGTGGCTCTGTTTTTCTCTTGCTTCCTCTCACCTTCTCTTTGTCTCAGTTTTTCTGTTGCTTACTCTCTGCCTCTGTTTTTCTTTTGTAATTTTTTCTCGGTGTGCTCTCGTATTTTGTCGTGATTTTTCTACTATTTTCTACTTTTTGTTTCTTGTTTGCTCTCTTTTTTCTCCTATTGTTTTTTTTTTGTTTTCTCACATTTACTCTCCGTCTTTGTTTTTCTCTTGTTTTCTCTCTGTCTCTGTTGTTCTTTAGTTTCTTCTCTAGCTCTGTTTTTCTATGAGCTTCTCTGTCTCTGCCCTCTGGTTTTTTCTCTTATTTTCTCTCGGTTCCCCCTGCCTATTTTTCTCCCTCCTGATTTTTTTGCTCTCTATAGTATTTCTCTCTCGTTTTCTCCGTGTCTGACTCTTGATATCTGTCTTATTGTTAGTTTCTCTCCATCTCCATTTTTGTCTCTGTGTTTCTTTTCCCTTCCTTTCTCAAGAAACTTTATCCCTGAATTCATCCTCCTGCATTTCTCTCTCTCTCTCTCTCTCTCTCTCTCTCTCTCTCTCTCTCTGATATTGTCGATTTCTATATTTCCCCCCTTTCTTCAACCTCTCATCGGTTTCTTCTCTTCATAATATGAATTCCGATCCCATTGTGTCCCTTCCTCCCATATTGTATTTATTTGAGATTGTGTATTTATTCCCTTCTCATTCACATTCCTCCACACAATGTGACCAGCCAAAGAATCAGACACGGAATAAATACATGTGTGTGTATGTGTAAGTATTGTATTGTGTGGCTACACAAAATGGTTTTGTGCCGATTACATTATAAAAGTTACATATAATACACAGACACACGCATTTCAATCAGGAGTCGTGAGGAGCTCACGCATGAGAACATTTTTACACCAATTACTTTTTACATCATCATCATTATCATCACCGTCCAATTCTCATTGTCCCTCTCTCTCTCTCTCTCTCTCTCATGTGTTTTTGTGTACACTTTTTTTCCTTTTGGAGCACGCACGAAAAGTATAATACACTTATTCTTATTATGGCCAAAGTGGTGTAGTAATCACGGGGGAAAATAATGTAATAATTACTATTTACGCTATTATCATCATTATTAATGGGATTACTCCACGTTTTACACCATTGTTGGATAATCTCCTCTCCTGCCCCCGCATCCAATCACACTAAAAAGGATGGGGGCGGGTGTGAAAGGGATTTTTTTTTGTTCAGACCAGAATTATGTAGCCATCTAAAATGATCTCAATTCTTCTTTGTAAACATTTTAAAAAATAGACAATTCAAAAGGAGGAAATTTAGAGTTCAAAAAAGAGCAGAATTTAGTCATGTCTGAATGATCCCTAAAAAAAAACAATGGGGAAAGTCTAGTGAATTTTTTGCCCCGAGAATTATCAACAAAATACCGTCTCCAATCACGTGCGTGGGCACATTTTGGGATTAATTCCACCGGGGAAAATTGGAATATGACAATATGAGACAAATGTGTACACAAAGGAATTTTTAAACTATAGCCAAGTATTTTTAAACTTTCCCTCCTTTTGTATATATATATATATTGTAAATACAATTCTTGTAAATACAATTTAGAAAGGAAGATGAAGACGGGATTAAATTTTCACTTGTCATCACTCTGTTTTTTTTAACTGTTTTATTGCCAGAAGCTACAATTACACTTCTCATCATTGTAATTAAATGTGTATAAAAGAGCTTACATATGCACATGTGCATATCTTATGTATATATATATACATACACGTTATAAAGGGTAAAGTATATGATAAAGCAAGTACATTCTTTGCCCAATGAAGGATACAAGGGGAAATGCTGGTGATATGCCCACGTGATTTTTATATAGAAAAAAAATACGCATTTACACGGCACATCCAAGATGAACAAAACAAGATTACAATATGTACTAACCAATGTACTCGCTAGTAACCAGCGAAAGGGTTGAGCAAGAGAAGGAGAGAGAGAGAGAGACAGAGAAAAAGTGAGAAAGAGAGAGAGAAAATCCTTGAAATTATGCATAATAATACAATTTCTCGTCATCTTCTTTGCTCATCTTCTCATTTGCTTATCAAATAGTATCTTCTTTCGCTTCTCCTAAAGGAGGTGAAGATGACCAGAGACTATCATTATCTGATTAAAACATGAGTCAAGAGAGACGGAGGGGCAGGGAGAAGGAGGTGTGAAAACGAAATGGACACATATATGAAGAAGAGAGACAGAGATTACAACTATAGAGAGAGAGAGAGACGAGGAGATATAAATTATTGTTTGAAACAGAGAGAGAAAGAGAAATTGACCAAAAAATGAATACAGAAAAACAAATTGGCAAACAGCTAAAGAAGAAGAGATATACATATATGGGAAAAGAGAGAAAAACGGCTACAGGAAGAGAGAGGCCAGGAGAAAAATTAAATAGATAACGAGAAAACTAAAAGGAATAAAGAAAAGGACAAATGCGTGTGAGAAGAAAAGACATCACCGGAGGTAGAGAGAAAGAGAGAGAGAGAGAGGCTCATAAAATGGGAAAGGATCAGGTAAAGACAGATAATACGAGAGAGACACAGCCATGTAAAAAGGGAGAAAGAAAACAGATAAAAGTGGTGAAAATACTGTTTAAAAGAGAGAAAAAAGACGACGAAAGAGAAAGAAAATATACGACTTCAAAGAGAGAAAAAAAGACGATGAAAGAGAAAGAAAATATACTGCTTCAAAGAAAAGATAGATCAAGACGGATAAATGGGACCGAGACAGAGGGAGCAAAAGACAAAAAACATACGGGTAGAAAGACAAACAGACACAATGACTGTTAACGCAGAAAGAGAGAGGAATAGACAGATAAAATGGGAGAGAGTGAGAGATGAAAGAGAAAGAGAGAGAAAGACAGATTAAAGAGAGAGAAGAAACACGGATAAAAGAGAAAGAGAGAAAAGATGGATAAACGAGAGAGAGAGAAAAGACAGATAAACGAGAGAGAGAGAAAAGACGGATAAACGAGAATGAGAGAGAAAAAGAAGGATATAAAAGAAAGAGAGAGAGAGAAAGACGGAGAACAGAGAAAGAGAGAGGAAAAGACGGAAAACAGAGAAGGAGAGAGAGACGGATAAACGAGAAAGAGAGCGAGAGAGAAAGACGGAGAAAAGAAAGAGAGACAAAAAGACGGAGAAAAGTGAAAGAGAGACAAAAAAGACGGAGAAAAGTGAAAGAGAGACAAAAAAGACGGAGAAAAGTGAAAGAGAGACAAAAAGACGGAGAAAGGTGAAAGAGAGGAGAAGGTAGATGAAAATAGAGAGGAAGGTAGATAATAGAAAAAGGAAGAGTGCTGATATTTGACAGGTAAAAGAAAACAGACAAAAATAATACTTGTATAAAAAGGGAGATAGACGCAGACAGATAAAAGTCGAGAAAGAAGAAAGGAGATAATAAAAGAAAAAAAGTCAGCTATGTAATGTGAGAAATGAAAGGAGAGAGACAACGGATGAGAGATGGAGAGCAAGGGGATTTCTACAAACCAGAGAGAAATAGCAAGAATTGGAGATTGATTGTGACTAAAGAGAGAGATGATAGACGAGACATAATGTCATTACTCCAAAAAAATAAATCTCTAACAATCAAGTCCCATGTAATTATGCTCTTTAATCAACGATGCTAATTACTATCATTAGGTAATTTTTTTATTGATCAACAAAGAGATTCTCTCCTACTTAAATAAATGGATTGACTCCATCCTAAACGTTTCTGTCGTACATAACGGCTGCACGCAATCCAAAACTGTGACAATCATCTCCATCTCCGTGACATTCTCTCTCTCTGTCCGTCTCATTTGCTGTAAGAACGTCCTTGAAAGTAATTTAATTTTTTGGGGAATGGATAGGAGGGAAATTCCATCACTAAATGGACTACGAAATTATTTTGTTTCTTTACCCCCCCAAAAAATAGGAACATTAAGATTATTATCGATCAATCAGGTGAAAATGCATATGTATACAGTCAAATATTTCGGAAAAAGGGTTGAATCATAAGTCGTTTCATAGTGAGCAAGTGACGAAAAAAAGGAGCATATTGACTGGTTTTGTTTGGTAAATATTTTAGGGAGAAAAAAGGATAAATGGGGAAGAATTTAAAGGGCATGACGAGAGTTCTTCTGGTCATTTGATAATGTCTGGAGGCTAAATAGAAGCTTTTTTTCGTCCATTTTTGTGGTTATACGACTTTGTTTTTTTTTCCGAGGGGACGACATAATTTTACATATTTTTCTTCCAAATGATGTGCGGGGCACGAAATCATCCTCCTTTAATGACTCTGGCTGACCCTGACTCATGACAAGAAAGATGAAGGGAAGCGATTGGGGGATTTGTTAGGAAAAAAATATGTATATAAAAATACAGATGAAAACACGACGATGTAATTACTTTTTCATCAGTTTTCCTAATCAACCATTTTTCTTTACAAAGGACAAGTTGGAAAATGTTGGATTTGTTATAATTTTAACACTTTTAAGCTGCAATTGGACAGGCAAGAGGGTGCAGCATTTCCTATGCACCAGCTAGAGATGCTTGTGCGTTCATTGATTAGTAATTTCGTTTGGTACTTGAAATCGTATTTGAAATTGAACTTGCAAGTCTGGATTTGTGCAAAATTTGAATGGGGTTGAAAAATCAACGGAAAATAATTCGAATTTTCTAGTTCGTTTAATCAAGTTCCAAATTATTGTATTCGTAATTGAATAATGTACTCCAGGAATGAATTGGAAATTGAAGGGACAATTGAAATTTGGGAGTACAATTGGGATTAGCAATCCCGTTTTTTCTAGATAAAGATTCCAAACACTGAATGCTAAGCAAAAACGGGGGATTTATAATTTAGAACACTATCAAGTCTCTCTATAACGGACCTCTTTATAACGGTTTTTGCGCTATAACGGTGTTCGCACCAATCCCCCAGAGAGATTTTCATTGACAAAACCACTCTCTGTAACGGTGTTTTTATAACGGTTTTTTTGCTATAACGGGGAAGTTTTGAATCCCCGCGGTTAATCATTTTTCACTATAACGGTTTCAGTCCAGGCCTTCAAATATTTCTCGCATTGAAACGGTTTTTCCCAAATTTTAAAACCCCCGCGGTTTTTCACATTTCACCATAACCGTTTTAGGCCACTCCTTCAAATATTTCTCGGATTACAACGGTTTTTCCAAAATTAAAAAACCCCCGTGGTTTGTGACATTCCACTATAACGGTTTTAGGCCACGCCTTCTCGTACTATAGCGGTTTTTCTGAAATTTTGAATCCCCCGCGGTTTTGCACATTTTACTATAACCGTTTTAGGGCACGCCTTCAAATATTTCTCTCCCTATAACGGGTTTTTCATTTTTTTTTCCCAGATCCCACAAGCTTACGTTTTTCTTTATAACGGTTATTGCAGTATTTATTATAACGGTTATATTGCAATATTTGTTATAACGGTTTTTTTGCTATAACGGTTATATGCAGTTATATCTTGCTAAACCGTTAGAGAGAGAATTGACTGTCATTAGAAGCAAGAAAATCTGGGAAATGGTAAAAGTTATTATAATGAAAAAAAATCTGGGAAATAATTTATTTTAAAATTTATTTTAATTTATTTTAATTTGTTTTAATTTATTTATTTTGTCAACGTATTTTAGTAGAGATTTTTAGTTTCAGTATAAAACAAGGTTGCAATCGAACTTGGTACCAAAATTAATCCGCCCAAATTGAACTTGAACCGATAAGCAACTCTGCAGCCTAAGTGCCTGCATAAGATTGAAGGCTAAGAAATTGCTCCAAAATAAAAACAAAAAAAATTTCAAAACTTCCTCCATTTTTCCCCGACCTTCTCCTTCATGTTTTACAACGTAAAATGTTGTGCTCCCCCGCCCCAAAAAAAGGAACTTGTGCAAAAACTCTCTCACGCAAATAATTTTGGTGGAGTAATAAGTAGCATTTTTTAATTACTTTGAGACTTGCACCCAGACTGAGATGTTGGCATTTCAAAGAAGGTGCATTTTTTCCTAAAAAAAACAAGAGTCGCATGATTTGAAAGATGCAAATCTTTTTGGAAATTGCAACTAATACATAATACTTTGGGTAGATTCACTCACAGGGAACTTGCAATGGGAAAATAAAAGTGTAATAAATTGGACAGTTGCAACAGAAGACAAAATAATTGGGGGAGCAACAAGGTTAAAATGAGCAGATATAATTACTTTATGGGGTTTGAAAATACTTGTGTTTATTCCAAATCATGGCAATTATTTTTTTTTTTTTTGCAAAAAAAAAAGTATAGATACTCTACCAGAGATTATGTAAAAATGTGTGTGGGGGTGAAATACATATCCTACAACCAAATCTCTTTCACAGTCCTAATCGCTCTCTCACAAAGCATGGTGAGGGACACTTTTTATTGCACCTACTAATCGCCTGCTCCCATATGTGAATACAGATATACATAATGTATGTGTACGTACATATATGTATGTGTTCAGAAATTACTACATGGAGCACTTACATACATTTATTTTTAATGCCACCGTGAGCATAACCTTTCTCATTTTTATAATAGAAGAACTTCACAGAGAAAGAGAGAGAGAGAGAGAAAGATGAGACGAGGGATAATAGAGGAGAGACGAAACCAAAGGAATAAGGGACAGTTTTGGGAAGGTGGAAGAATGACCGAAAGCAACAAGTACAGGGGAAATAGGCACCAACGGAATGAAGGGAGAGAGAGAGAGAGAGAGAGAGAGAGAGAGAATATACAGAGAAAAATAAAAAAAGACCGAGAGAGAAAAATAAAGAAAAACGGCGTGGGAAAGCGAGAGAAAAAAAGAAACAACGGAAGAAAAACACAGAGAGAGAAAGAACAAACACAAGTCAGAGAAACAGAGAGGGGCAAAAAAGGAAGAAGGGAGAATCGGCGAGAAAGAGACAAAAAAAGAGAGAAAGACAACAGGAAAGAGGAAATGAAAAGAGAGAGAGAAAAAAAAAGGACAGCGAAAGAGTTAAAAGGAAAAAAGAGAAAAGAAAAGAGAAAAAGGGACAGAAAAAGAAAACAGGAAAGACAAGGAGAGAAAAAGGGAGAGAGAAAGACAAAAAGGGAGAGAGAACGCAAGTGAGAAAAAAAGAGAGAAAAATAAAGAACAAAATAAAGTAAGTGAGAGAGAAAAAAAAGCGAGACAGAAAAAATAAAGAAACACAGAGAGAG
>JAQGBT010007859.1:0-10482 GCA_034698585.1 Disparrhopalites patrizii
CAAAGCCAATTAACTTGGTGATTGCTTACGTAAACTCTTTGTGCGCATGACTTCTCATTTGCTATGAAAAACGGCAAATTTGTTGAAGTCTCCAATTTTATGCATTTTGAGCTAATTGTAAGAATCTGTACGCGAATCTGCTTCAGCATATATTTGCAGGAAGCGTAGGAGTTAGACAAAACACGTATATATTGAAAGAGTCGTTTATTTTGGGTCACAATATCTGGTAGCCTTATTTAAACTACTCTCGATAATGTTAAAGAGTGGCTATCTGCATAAAAATAGAACTTAATCCACAAAAATGCCAAATACAAATAAAAATACAATAAAACGACGTATATTGTTGCAATAGGTCCGACTAGCAAAAAAGATTGAGTAGTGCACAAAGCCTCATGAAAATATGAATACACGCAGTAACGGTCTGACTTAAATATGAAAAAGTATGTATTTCATAAAAATTAAAAAATAAAACAGTTATATGTCAAGTTTACACTGGGACTGCGATGGTCCGGTGAAGTATTGCGATGAAATACTGGTGTGCATGCGGAAAAACGTGACCAACAATTCTCAGTGCTAATAAATTAAATACAGTTAAATACATCGATGAATAATAACAGAATAAACAATAAAAAGTTATTGTGAAGAGTAGTGTTGATAAACAAAAATTAAACAGGAAATATGCTAATTCAATTACCTTTTCAAACATAAGATTAACGTATCCTCTGCTATCTGCATTGCAACTCTGCAGTATTTGCATTATACAGTTAATGAGTTGTAAATGTGTATGCAAAGAATGACGAATAAATTATTATTATTATTATTATACCTTACAGGTAAGGTTTTGTCTAATCTTACAATTTATCCATAATTTTTTATTAAACACATGAGTTTGAGACATTCTTTTCCTGTCAGCCGTAGTTGCATGAAAAATTTAATATGGGTAACACAACAAATTAAATAAATGTCATACTACGAAACAACGCTTAATATACATGTAAATACAAATACCCCTAGTGAGTAACGATATGTCAATGTAAACTAACTTTCATTAAAAAAAACAATAATAACTGCGTCAAACAGTTCCGGTTACAAAACAAGCGGCAGAAATACAGCGAGTTGAGAAATAAATTAGGGGATTTGAAGCAAAGTGGAGATATGAGTAAAGTATAAATAAATATCACGAATTACGACGCGCATCACGATACTAAACATGATGTAACTGAATGTACATAAATACCTTTACTTGGGAAGTAAACCAAGCATAAATGTATAAACATACTACATAGGCGCAGCTGCGAAAAACAATTTGCTACGCGAAAATGCTCTGAGTTGTACGTAATATAGTTGCATAAAGCCATGAGAGCCGTTCAGCTAATCTCCCAGTTACTATTCAGTCTCTGAAAGTGTTGAAGAAGAATCATTGTTGCTGCCGTCGTCGCTTGCTGATGTGCTTGTTGGCGATGTCAGATCGCGAGTATAATATTCTTTTTGAAGTTTAACGATGGGGTGCCACTGTATGCCAGTAACAGGAAAAACAATATCTAGGCATGACTCGGTCACGGTGGACAGTGTAGGTGAGCAAACCCCAGAATCAGTAGTTGGTGGACTTGTTGTAGTTTCTGGACTTGTAATAGTTGCTGGACTTGTAGTAGGTTCTGAGTTATCGTCCACTGAGTCTTCCAATTCGGATAAGTCATCTGAGCTACCTTCGTAGACATCTTGATTCACCAATAAGCCAATGGGTTCAAGTACAGGAGGGGGAGGAGTTTCACAATTTTCATCTGCTGCTTGTACTTCTCCTAGAGGTTTATCGCTCTCCTCAGACAAACAATGAATCTCATCGCTTTCAACTTCAAAAAGATCACTCTCACTTTCTCCGACAGAAGTAGTACTACTTTTTTCGCTATCATTTTTAAATTTCTTCGAGCGAGATTCAAAGGCATCCACCTGCCATTCGCTTGGACTCAAACTTGTTGGATCCCGTGTGAGAAGTCTAAAAGAAAGAGATCCATTAGATTCCATTGACAATTAATTGTAAACAGAATTTTCGAGATTCCTTTTAATCAAACGCATACTGTTATACGACGTCCGGCTTAACCTTATTTAATCATTCCAGCATGTTTTCCCCACAGCCACATCACTAACATTTAGGATGAGGCATTCTCCATGAGGAAACATCAAGAAGAATTTTCATAGTACTTACCCGAAATGTTTCGCCGTGATAATGGCCACAACGTCAGGTGGCATAAATTTCAAAACTTCGTGGATTTTTTCATGACATAGCATGCTATAAGGATACTTGGTGACGAAATTGCATCCCGGTTCCTTGCACTTACGAGGTGTAAAATCAAATTTGACCCGAACAGAAGAATCCATTTTGTTCACCCACTTTTGCTCTTCCTATCCACTAAAACCAACACAAGAACGCCCAAAACGAATGTGTTAATGTAGATCCTGGCCAGAGACTTACGTGAATATATACAACAATATTATGCAAATATTTTAAATGTCTCAGGAATTTCTACAACTCCACAATTAACTAATTAACTCACCTGGTCGACACGTATCCAGGATCTAGATCTGGTGGAATTGATTTTATTGAACCACAGGGTGTCTTAATGGTCTTGATAATTCGAGCAGAACAACAGAAATGTAAATGCATTTACGTCGCCTAATTAATTACAAAATAATAATACTGTGATTCTGTGACTTGTGTTTTTGTGATGATCAGGTCATTCTCACCATTACCTACACACGATTGTAAAATTGAAATAGCGGAACGACTAGTGGTCTTTACGACATTGGAATGGGAATGACTGCTATCTGACTAGAAATTTGCAAGAACAAGAACATTTGCAAGAAACAAAAATATTATTGTAAAAATGATGAACAAGCCCTATTTTGCACGCATTGACATTGAATTAAGAGCATTGTGTATTAGGGAAGAGAATCCCAAAAAAAAGTTCTTATTTCATTTTTCGATTTTTCAATTTTATTTCTAATTTCTAAATTATCTAAATAAAATACTAAATGAAAATCAGGAAGAAACTTCCCGCGAAAAAAGTGCCTTCCCACTGCATTGGGCCATTGCATACTGCCCTTAAAAGTGCCCAAATTTGAATTTGTTTCCGCCGGCACTTTTTCTGGCTTTTAGTTGACTGGAGGAAGGCTGGATATATTGTCTCCTGTCGAGAGAAGCCCTTTTTGAAATATGTGATTTTCTGTTTAAAACTGTATAGTTTTCAGCACTATCAGATTACCCTTAGTGTTGTCAATCTTGATTAAAATAAGTAACAATTATGTATGAGTGATCCCAGTTTTACCGTTTGGAGTGAAACGTGGATGGAAACAAGTGATATCCAGTAAAAATCAGATAGCGTTGGGAGTGACGCAGACTAGTTTATCCGTTTTACTCTTGGTTTGCTCGCCAAACAAATTCTACAAAAATGTTACCTGTTGTTTTGATGATTGCGGAAAAGCCATCTGTGGCTGAAACAATTGCCCAGAAACTCAGCACGAGTTCACCGAAAGTTCGCAAAGGTATGCACAATGGAAATGTTGGGCAGTGTGTTTGAATCAATGCTCCAAAGTGCTTTTTATCTATAATATAAGTTTTGTTTTGATATTTCAGCTCTAAATGGAATCCCTGTCCACGAATGGGATGGGAATTTTGGGAAGCAAAGGGTCCTATTCCGGATGACTGCTGTGACTGGTCACGTATTTGGAATGGATTTTCCTTCGAAATACAATTCATGGGACAGGGTGGATCCTGTAAGTTGTTCACTGTGTTTGTAAAATCAGATTGCTTGTAGGCGTAGGTTTCGGGGAAACTGCAAAGATTTCAAGATAATTGTGTAAAATGGAATGTTTTCCATTGGTCGTGGCTGTACTCAATGTTTTGAGTTTTTTAGGCTGACCTGTTTGAATGTCCAACTGTTAAAACTGAAGCCAATGAAAAGCAAAAAATTCCTATCATGCTCCGAGCTGAAGCGCGGCATTGTAGTTACTTGATTCTGTGGCTGGATTGTGACAAAGAAGGAGAAAACATTTGTTTTGAAATTACGGACATATTAAACGAATGCATGAGACTAGTTCCCGGGCAGGTATGTTATTTTTGAACTACCTATACTTGTTAAGCGAAAAAAAAAATTTTTGTCCTCAGCGGGGATTGTTTCGTATATTTTCTTTGCAGAATTTATTTCGAGCAAGATTTTCGGCTCTGACAGCTCCGGATTTAAAGAAGGCAATGGAAACATTATCCATTCCAAACGAAAATGAATCCAAGAGCGTTGATGCTCGGCAGGAATTGGATTTACGAATCGGTTGTTGCTTCACACGATTTCAAACTAAAATTTTTCATGTATGAAACGATTGCTGGCTTATTATTTTAAGTTTATTTTGCTAAGGGTAGGGCAGTATGAAACTTTGAAATTGTTGATTTCACTTTAGGGGAAGTATGGTAGCCTGGATTCTGCACTGATATCGTACGGTCCGTGCCAGACACCAACGCTAGGATTTTGTGTGAAAAGACATGATACTATTCAACAATTTAAACCGGAAAAGTTCTGGCTCATAAACGTGAGTAATACTTTTTTACTTGAACACGATTAGAAAAAGTGATGTTTGGAATGCTTCCACCAAGTGTGTTTGGCGCAAGTGTGCAAGAAACATGTTATTACGTTTTTTTTGTGTTCAATTTGCAGGTGAGTGTTATTTTAGACGGCGAAAAGGACGTGAGCTTGAGCTGGAGCAGGAACCGATTATTTGATAAAGAAGCCACTGAGTATTTTTTCAACAGTATCAAGGAATGTAAAACAGCAAAGTAAGTTCATGCAGTTTAGTAACAACTGATTTTTGAAAGTAATGAACTTACTAATTTTACTAAGTTTAGTTTTACTAAGTTTAGCGTTACTAATTTTAGAGTTACTGACTGTACAAAAAAGGAATGCACTCGCAAGCGACCTGTTGGGCTCAACACTGTAGAAATGCTGCGACTTGCCAGCTCGAAATTAGGATTATCCCCGCATCAGACCATGCAAATAGCAGAAAGGCTTTACACACAAGGATACATAAGTTATCCTCGGACGGAAACTACTCATTATCCGGAAAATTTTGATTATCGGTAAGACGTTTATGTTGTTATTATTGACTTTTTTTGTTGGTGCAGTGGATGGTAAGTGGTCCGGACTCCGGAGTAGATAAGTAAATCAGTATCACAAATAATGCTCTTTTCTTGATAAATAGTGCTTTGGTTTCAAAATTCGGTAACTCGGATGCCTGGAGTGATTGCGTAATGCGGGACTCAATTGTCCACCCTTTAAAAGGTCATGATGCTGGTGACCATTCTCCAATAACGCCATTGGTAGCTGTTTCATCTCATGTGTTCCATGATTCTGACGCAGCAAGACTGTACGAATTCGTCGTCAAATATTTTTTGGCAACGGTAACGGATAAAGCATTTCTAAATGCATACTACTTATTTTCATTTATTTCCTTCACCAGGTGTTGAAGGAAGAGTATGTTGAAGGAAGAGTATATTACTATGTAATATAGTAATATTCTCTGCAGTATAAAATGAACAGAGTTCATTGTATGTATATTCTGGCTGTTTATTCGAATTAATGTTTTTGTTAAAGGTGACAGAAGATTGCTTATATTTAGAAACAAATATAACATTCAAAATACAAGGGGAAACATTTACATTTGTTGGGAAAGAAGTGATAAGACCTGGATTCACGAAAGTACACCCTTTCTCAGGCATGTCAACTAATGATCTGATTCCACAAGTTACCATGAACGCGAATTATCCGATTTCAGAGGTAACTGTATATTGTACACCTAATAACGTAGTCATTATTACTACACGCATTGTTTTTACTGTATTTATGTGCACAAAAATTCATAGAAAAAGCTTCAGGAGTCAGAAACCAAGCCTCCGGATTACTTGACAGAATCCGAGTTAATCACCATGATGGAAAGTCACGGGTGAGTTGGAGCATTCAATATATTTGGTATTGGCAGAAACGTACAAACTAATACTCCTGATCCTTCCGCTCCTTTAGGATAGGCACAGATGCGTCCATTCCTGTCCACATCAATAATATTTGTCAGAGAAATTACGTAAAGCTCATGCCTGGAAGAAAATTAGCTCCCACTGAACTGGGAATTATTTTGGTTCATGGATATTTGAAGGTAATGAAATGTATTTATTTTATATGTTGTACATGTATCTCGCGTTTGGTAGAACCTATGTATTAATTTTATTTGCTTACCAGATCGATCCGGAACTAGTTCTTCCAACAATGCGATCAGAACTTGAAAAACAATTGGAATTAATTGCTAAAGGTAAAATTCAGAAATTGTTATATTGCACTATTGACACTTACTTAGAAATTCAGAACACTGTTTTACTACGTCACGTACAGGCGCAGCTACCTTAGAACCAGTAGTACAACATGCTCTGGGAATTTTCAAAGCCAAGTTTTTGTATTTTGTGAAAAATATTGGTGGTATGGACGAACTGTTTGAAGTCTCATTTTCGAAACATGCTGATGGAGGCAAGCCGTTTTCAAGGTAAGCGTTTGTATTGTATGCCTTGAAACATTTTGAATTATTGTTGATTGCTTTTCCTAGTTAACTTATTAGTGAAATGTTCTTGCCTGAATACTAACGATATTCTCATCAGGTGTGGAAAATGTCGTCGATACATGAAGCTTGTGCTAAGCAGACTTCATTGTCAAGTTTGTTCAGAAACATACAGTGTACCTAGTGACGGCACTCTAAGAGCATTCAACGATCTTCGCTGTCCTCTTGACGATTTTGAACTTGTATCAATCACTAGTGGAAAGAGTTACATTTTCTGCCCTTATTGCATTAATAATCCTCCATTTGAGTAAGTTATGTTTGTATTACGAGTTCAGGTATTTAATCGTTTGATAATGAATACTGATTTGTTTTACTGATGATAATCATGGAATGATTCTTGCAATTTTTAGTGGTATGAAGAAAGGTAATGGTTGCAATAGCTGTTCCCACCCAACTTGTGTTTACGGCATGTTTTCTAAAACCATTGCCATGTGTGCGGAATGTGATCAAGGACTTATGGTCTTAGATCCTGCCTCCGGTCCTAAGTGGAAAATATCCTGCAACAAGTACTTGTCCTTCATAGAAATTTTCAAACTTTAAGTTGTGCTCTAGTTTGTGTTCTATTGTCGCGTATCCTTTGTTGTAGGTGCAACGTGTACTTATCCGTTCAGTGCAAGAAGCTGGCTGTTTTAGAAGAAACGTGTGGAGATTGCTCGTATGTTTTTACAAAGTCCAATTTTCAATCCAAAGCTATTTGGCTTCGTGCCTCATGTTCAATTTCTGTCTAGATCACAATATGTCACTGTGGATGAGAAAAAAGGCTGCATTTATTGCACTGAGGAATTTGAAGCGATGGTTGAAATGCACCGGGTTGTTGATCAGAGGAAAGGCGGTAGACCAAGCAGTAGAGGTCGAGGAAGAGGTAGAGGGCGTGGCGGCCGAGGCCGGGGAAGAGGTCGTGGACGACCTCGTTAAAAACAGCGATATTCTACGCCATTTCGCTTAGAATAATGAACAAGTATTTATTCACTGGCTGTCTCATTAGCATCTTGCTTTCCATGTATCATGGTTTTACACAAGCTACAAATTATCCGCCTTTGACGTGGATATTCTGATAATTTTTTGCTTGCCAATTCTGCATAGCTAGTTCTTAGCGTTATTATTAGGTGTAAAAACTTCTGTGTTCTTGCATATAAGAATTTTTATCATGTCGAGGTATAAAATTTGTAAATTGTGTACACAAGATGTTAACCATGGTAAAAATAAATACCAATCTGGAAGCCCACCTTTGTGAATTATTAACGTACCTGCATTTTTATTTGGCGTGCCACTGGTCTCTAGTTTAAACAATCAATTTACAGCAGCTAAACGGCGTTTCATATAATGTATATTTTCCGGCGTGTCCTCAGTTTTACAGGGTGAAGCGCATTTAATGCGCAATTTAGCTCAATCTGTGCTAGCTGGGTACTCTGCAATTGTCCTTCCCATGGCAGGCCAACAATATCGACTACTGATCAAATGAAATATTCTAAGATAACCAAAGTGCCCCCAGAAGGGTCATCGTGAACAGATCTAATTAAATCCATACACTTAGACTTAAGGATACGTAGTTTCCATAAACGCTCACCCATACGTTCATTAGCACGATACAACAAATCATTAAAAATAGCATATAATGGATAGTTATCCAAGTGGGGAGGGAAATCACTATTTTGGAAATTTCGCTTGTAACGAATAATGGAATTACAAAATGGATCATTGGTTAGGGCTTCAGTTAGATCTGTCGGGGGAACCAAAGGTGAAGAATCAATATTCAAAACATATGTTTGTGGAAAATCAATTTGATGTTTATTAGGAGCTCCCGCTGGCATAGGACTCAATAGACCAGGTTCATGATGGCAGCTTCCCTTTCTATATTTAAAGAAATGTCATACAGAAAGAGATAAATAGACCATCTGGCTAATCTTCCCTTCAAATTCCTAGCCGTCTTCATAGTACATAAACAAGCGTGATCAACCACGCAAGTAAACTGACGTCCATACAAGCAAGGTCTAAAATATTCGATATTACGTATCGAATTCTTCAATATTCTATATTACGTTCATGTTTAACTTATACTTTAGAAAAATAACCTAGAGGGCTGTCTATACCATCCATTGTTATTACTAACATACCACATATTCCTATCAAACAACCGTCAGTGTATTGTATAATATTATTGCTTCCGGATTGTCATTGAAGGGAACCAATAAAGAGCCGAAGTTGATTTTGATTTCAACGTATCAAAAGCATGTTGACATGTTGACATCAGAAGACTAAATAATTTATGCATTTTCTCCGTGAGTTCGTACAAAGGAGCACAAATCGTACTGAAATTCTCGATATGTTTACGGTAAAAATTGCAGGTTGCTGCAAGACGCCTTATTTGCCCTACGCCCTACATTTTAGGAACAGGCATCTCTGATATAGCCTTAATTTTAGAACGTAGACCTATCAGGTATAATTTCCTCACGAGAAACAATGAAAGACGAGAATTTGGCAATCGTTAGTGCAAATTGACATTTCTTTAATTTCAATGTTAATCCTGATGCAATTATTTTCTGTAATACAAAGTAATACTTGTTCTAAATAACTATTATGTTCTTCGAGTGATATGCCAATTACGAAGAGATCATCCAAACACGCAGGAGCGCAAGTCCTTTATTTCACCTAGCATCTTATCCATTAGGTCCTGAAAACATTTGGTAACCCTCTTCAATCCAAACGGCATTCGTTTAAAAACATAGATGCAAGTAGTTGTAATAAACCCAGAACATTCTTTAGCACTCTCTGTACATTTAATTTGACGAAATGCGGAGAAGACATCTAAAAAGCTAATGAACGAGAAACCTGCTAGTTATAATAATAATAATGATTTATTCGTCGTTAATAAACATTCACAGTACAGCCAATACATGTGTACATTGTGTGGAAATATATGAGTGTGAATGTGTGTCATACTCCTTTTTGTAATGTGTGCAAGTGTGCATTTATGAATGTGATGACTATGAGTTTATGTCGGCGTTCATCATGCGGAACGTTGCAGTGAGTATTTTGCTGTGTAAGCATTATTCTTTTAGAAAGTTCATGATCATTGCCAATGTCATGACTTTGTGTGTATTGTAAAGAAAAAGTCTTTTACTTTTTCTGTTCTGGAAAATCCTAGAAATTGTTGTAAAGCTTCTAGACAAATCTCTGGAAGTTTTGTCACGACGAACAAAACGTTCCACAATTTGGTATAAAAGGAAGTCGCAGTGTTGCGATCAGTACCATTATTAGTAAATCATTTGTATCAGTTATTCATTGGTTTTAATTGTTATTCGGTCAAAAGGCTTTATGTTGAAAGCCTCGTAAATCATTTAATAAAAGTGTTGTTTTATTAAATTACAAAAGCGCGTGGGTAAAAGTTCATCGTGGAGATTTCACTTTCGTTATTTGCAATAAGCTATACAGCTCTATCACTGAGTAGGCCAAACGCTTAGTTTTTATTTATCTTCTCATTTAGCAGTCTTTTATTGTACGCGTGTAGAAGAGGCTGAGTGGAGAGAGGCGATTTAAGCTAGCACCCATATGCGGATAGGTTTTCTGTGAATTGTGTGAATTTTCATATAGGAGCAGGACACTGCAAGCAGTGCCCCAATAAATACATAATTTATTCCTGTGTATTAGTTGCACTATCACATATAGACAATTTATTCACGCACATTGTACTACAGAACAGTACTGTAAAGTCTTTATTTCGGCACTTTTTGCTTACATGCTGATTGGCCTATCCCAGTTTTGGGAACATTTTACATTTACATCCAATTGGTGTTACAATTATACTTTTTGTATTACTTATACATGAATAGGAATACA